>CM021108.1:430010669-430211777 GCA_007115665.2 Sequoiadendron giganteum | reverse complement strand
GTCATCACTATTTTTGTTTAGAGATACAATAGTGGGGTTTGCAATATTTTTCTCTAGAGTATTTCTTCACACAATTGTAGTGGATGGAAATTGAGTATCAAGCTTATCGTTTCAATACAACAAAATATTATATCTAGCACAATGCATTTTGACATTGTTATTGAATATCTAAGTGTCAAATGAGAAAATCCCAAGAATTTCACTCAAATTATTGTGAATGTGAGCATGGATCAACTATAAGATGCATACAACATGGCTCTAACAATAGCCCCTAGAAAATGGAATCTACAAGTGCATGTGTTTGCAAGATTATATGGAGCTCTTACAAGATTCTATGGGTCATCTCAATTGCTCACTAGAAAATATAGATAGCATGGGTGTGAAACCATTAAAGAGCTAGATTGTCTAGACATGGCTCAATGTGGCTCTTACAAACCAAGATAACTACCTCAATTACTTCTAAGGTCTACTTGGTTAGTAGAGGGTGAGTTTGAAGAAAGATCATAATTTGATAAAACTAATAAGTAATGTTCTAGCCATGATCAAGATCTCCTTTGCTTACAATGACCTATAAACTAATGTGTTTCACATTTAGAATTTTTTATTAAATAAAGAAGGGCTTCCTTTGTGGATGTTCAAGACCAATTAGGGGATTTTATTGTTTACAAGTGCTTAATTTTATTATTTTGCAAGTGAATGCAACTATGGCTAAAGATAGTGGTGGGCAATATAAGACCATTGTGGAGCCTATCGTGATGTGTCATCTCATAGCAGTGAGTACTATGTACATGAAAAATGTGAAAGCATATACAAGACATGCAAATTGTTTGAAAAAATACCTTAAAAGAACATGGTTTCATGGATTGCAATGATGGTAGGATATACAAAAACAGGTATAAAAATAGAGTCTAGTTTGTAAAAGTGTATTTTTTTTTCAAACTTTGATGAATAGGTAAAAAATGAAACAAAAAATACCATACATAGTTTTTTTTTTTTAAATGAAGACACTAACAAAATAAATTAAAGATCAAAACCTTAACATATTTGAAATGTAGAAAAAAATTACACGGTTACAAAGGTCAGAGAAAGCTCAATGTTACTATGGTATTTTTTAAACATTAGATTCAAATCTATGTGAAAAACTTCTGGAGAGCATGCTTGAGATTGTGTTATTTTTTTAGAATCTGTAAAAAAAACTCGTCTTTGGGTGTTGACATGTAAGTCCAACCATTTAGGTCTGATGCCTAAGGAAAATCTAATCCTAAGGGTTAGCAATATCCAAGGAAACTACAAATGTGAGAATGTTATAATGTGCTCGCATTTTTTAGAAGCAAAAATTTAAGTCTCCCTCTCCATCCTCTACATAGTCATTATTTAGTTTTAGAAGGCAATTTAAAAATAAAACCTCTTTAGAGGTGTTTCCCTCAAACTCCCACTAGGGGGTTATTATATTTGTCACTACCCCCTAAACCCCTTGACAACAATAGTGGGGAGGGGGGCACAAGGCAAGCCCCCCTCTCTATCTCTATATCTTTATATCTTTATCACTTATCACTACCTCTCTATCTCTATATCTTCATCACTTATCACTCCCTCTACCTCTATCCCCTCTATCTTCATATGTACCTCTATCTCCCACTCTTTTTATCTATCTCTAGATACCTCCATCTCTCTATTCATCCCTCTTTCTCCTTTTCTCTCCCTCTCCCTCCTCCTAGACCTCTATATCTATATCTCTATTTTCCATTCTATCTCTCCATATTTATCCTTCTATCTCTTACTCTATTTTTTCTATCTCCTTATCTCTCTCTACCTATCTCTTTCCCTTTCCCTAAATCTACCTCTATATCTCTCTCCTTCTCTCTCTCTCACTACCTATCTCTCTCCCTATCAAACCACATTCTCCTCCAAACATTCTCCAAAACACATATAGATCAGTATAAAAAACACCATGTATCTCGAATTCTCTTTAAATTTTGTGCCATACCTTGATAAACTTTGGCTTTATTTTTTAATCCCTTTATGAGAATGTGGAGGAGCCATTATTTTCCCACTTAGAAGGACTTAAAAGTAGCCAAGCTTAATGTTTCATTCACCGAATTTCCACAAAGGGTTCGCCACATAGGACTCTAGGAAGTGGAATGGATGCTCATCTATCTATTGTTAAATATATTTTGGAGGATTTTCTTAGGTGCTTTGCTAGCAAACACGAAACATTTCTATATTAGAGCTAGGTGGGCTAGCTCACAAATCACTACAATAATCAATGATTGAGACCCCAATTTGATTGTGAAAATTTAAGAATGAGTATTACATTTGATAAAAAATTTAAGTTGTAATAATTTAAACAGATTATCTAGATTTTGTAGAACGAGGGAACTTGTGCAATATTAACCATTCATGATTGGCTTGGTCTCAACATTGAGGAGCTATGAAGATATGAAGAAAACCATATTTTTTAGTAAAAACCAATTACATGTAGTATATATTATTAAAAATCCATGTTGGCTAGATACCTCATATTTTCACAATTTGACCATTTTAGTCAACCTTGTCTTTGTTCATTCTATCACATTTTCTTTTTATTTCCACATGGAATTTTCATTCTAGCAAAAAAGACATGCAAGGGCAGATACCATTCTAAAAAGTATATAATTTAATCTATAGAATTTCAACCACTATTTATGTTATATTTTTTTAGATTTAGTAATAATCTTTGTGATAAACACTACAACTTTTTAGATTTAACAATGATTTTTTCAATCAATGAGCTCAATTTTTTTAGATTTCAAGTAATGATCTTTGTAATCAATGCTACAACATTTTAGATTTAACCATGATCTCTATGATCAAGGCTATGAATTTTTAGCTTTAGGAATGATCTTTGTGACCTATGCTTCTTATTCCACATATATAAGTGCTCTAACTAGACAAATATCATACCTTTAAATGGATAGAATTCAAGAAGCCCTTATAGTGGTTAACAAACTATATATTAACATAAATTCTTTTTAGGATGATAGATCTACCCCTACATGTCTTCAATGCTATAATGAAATTTGTTTGTAGAAAGAGTATAAAATATAATAAAATGAATGGAGACAAGGCTTAACTGAAATGGTCAAATTGTGAAAATAGGAGGTGTAGCCAACAAAAAAAAAATTATGGATAATATTTACTACACGTAATTGTTTCTTATTTCTAACTATTGTTTTTTTCAAATTTTCATAACTCCTAAAGGTTGAGCTTGGGCCAATTGTGAATGGTTAATATTGCAATCTCCCTCATACTACAAAAACCAAATAGTTTTTTCTAATTCCTACAATTTTATATAGAATTATTAAATGTGATCCTCTCTAGTAAGTGTTGCTATGTGGGACCCTCAACCCTCGTTGGTACCCCATAAACCTCTCTGATGTCACCCTCACTGATAGCTTAGGCTTTTGGTGTAGTGGCAGTCAGTATGTGTTAAAAAATTGGTGACTCCGCTAGGGAGGGTTCGACTCCCACTCTTGACACTATTTCCATCTCGCAGTCAACTATGTTTGTCGACCTCTCGATTGGGGGGTAAACTATTGTCATGTGGGACCCTCAACCCTCGTCGGTATCCCTTAAACCTCTTCGATGTTGCCCTCACTGATAGCTTAGGCTTTTGGTGTAGTGGCAATTGGTCTATGTTAACAGTAAGTTCATGGCTCCAACCATTCAATGTGTTTACCCTCTTTGTTTAATTATGAGAAATTATATAATTGTTGGTGGAAGAAATTAATAGTTTATTCCAACACTCCCCCTTAATTTCTACTACTAACTACTACAAATTCCCAAATTATATCTTAGATATCCACGCTTCTCTTTTACTAATGCCTTTGTAATAGGTTTGCCTCACTCATAACATATAACACGACAATAACTTCATTTGTTGTAACAAATTTTCATCAATCACTAAACTAATATATTCAAACCTTTCTTAATTATCATTTTTTTTATATGTAAATGTTTATTCTTGTACAATATTTTCAACATATCTGTGACATTTTTCCAATTAGATACATCAATCCATCCATAATTCATCTATATACAATGTTTTGAGATGCCATGTAGAGTTGTATGCAAGGGAATTAGGGGCCATTCCATTAATGCCTGTGTAGCTATGTATTGAGTTGATGGATTTGTAGTTCACTTACTTTTGATCATTGGCCATTTTGGAAGGGAAGCTTTTCATGGTTTAGTTGAATTTTAGTTTGTTGTCTATATCAAAATGACCATTATGAAACAAGAAAAGGTATTATTTGTTATCTAATAAATATGATAAGAGGTGATGTAACTCCTATCAAATATATCTATTAAGTATGAGTTGCACTTTCATATTTCATATTAAGTTCAATTTTCAATATATGAAGTTGCATTTTTGTTATCATGATTATTATTGTAGAAGTTGTCTTGTTTAATATTTACTATAAAATGAACAAATAAAAAACAACATATGATAAGGGTAACTTCTAACTTTGGAAATGCATACAAAACAACAAAATGTAATTCCTATTGAATTCTTTGATAGACAAGGTAGTATCCTCTATATCATGATTTTGTTTGCTTACTCTGTTATGTTCTAAGATATTGTCAAGATATGTTAGATATTGGTATCAACCATTTTATTTTGGATGATACTTAAATCCTAAATAATAGTTATCATATTACTCAAGCATCCACTATTGTCAACATAATTATAATTCACATCAAACATGCATATCCTTATCAAATAGACCATTTCAATGTCAATATGAGCATTAAATATAGATATAGAAATGTAATTAAAAATTACAATAAATATATCATTTACAAGTATAAGCAAAAGAAAATGAATGATATGTATAATCTAAATTTACAATTGATAACATTATAGTAGATAGTAAATTGAAAAAACTATAGCAAATTTTTAAAAAATCTTATATGGGATTGCAAAAAAGGTTAGTAGAAAACATAATATATTTATTATGTCATGTCATCCAATAGATTGATTGCTTATGAACTATGCACTTTCATTTGATTGGATGATATTAAATGTATTGCATCATTTCGTTGATCATAGTGTTACCAAATTAATATTCAAACTTATATAATAGAAAAATGAATATAAACTTTATATCTAATAAAATAATTAATAAAACAATTAACAAACATGTATAATAATTTAAACATTTGTTCGGTTTACTAAGTAATTAATTTTATATAGTTATAAGTCCCAACACCGCTATGGGCCACCTCCCCTATTAGACCTATTTTTCTTGTAGCTTGAGCTATAGAGATGATTATTAAATCTCACAAAGGTAAAACATTTTACCCTTTAACAACCATGTGCTGAAGGGGCCGGCTTAACCGACACACTCTGAGGGTACACTCCTTAGGTGTCCGGGGCCATGTGGGGCCCTCTTAACTCAATCTTTCTTGTTTGCGTAGCATTTTTCTTACTACACCTTTTCAAATCTCTGTTCTCGCAGCCCTCAACCGTTACAGTTTGTAGTTGGCATTTCCATTTCGTAGTTGTTCGCATCATGGTTTGCTTGGTCATTGGACTGGGTGATTTACGTTTAATCCCACATTCTTTTCATTTTTTGCATACGAGTGTAGCTTTTATATTAAGAAGAGTGGGTACTACTACTAGCATATATATATTTAATAATATATATAAAATACGTCGAGAAATATCCTTTTTGAGGCACCTATGCACTTTTATGTGATAAATTGATTAAAAAATAGGCACCTCGAGAAGGATATCTCTGGGCGTATTTTATATAGATTATTAAATATATATATATGCTAGTAGTAGTCACGACACAACATGTAATATCTTTAAAAAAAAAAATTATATTTATATATTTTATATTAAATTATTATAATAATTAATATATTACAATATGATAGTATAATATTTGTAATTCAATTTTTGAAAATAATATATAATTTAATATTTAAATGTTACTTGTTAAAATATATAAATATATTTTTAGTATATTTATAATATTATAATAAGAAAATATTATATCATCAATATTTAGTTAGGATTAGGGTTAGGGTTAAGACCTTAAGAGATATAGTTAAGGTTAGGGTTAGGTCTAGAGATATAGTTAGGGTTAGGGTTAGAGTTAATATATAATTAGGATTGGGGTTAGGGTTGATATTAGGATGAGAGACAAGGTTTGCATGAAAATTAGGGTTAGGGTTATCATCAAGATTAGTTTAGGATTAGGGTTCGGGTTAGCATGAGGATTAGGGTTACAATTAGGTTTAGGGTCAAGTTTAGGGTTAATAGATATAGTTAGGGTTGGGGTAATAATTGGGGTTAAGGTTATCAAGATTAGGGTTATAGTTATGTTTTTGATCAAGTTTAGGGTTAGGATTATGGTTAAGGTTGGGGTTAAGAGATATACTTAGGCTTAGGGTTCAGGTTAGGAGTAGGGCTAGCGATATAGTTAGGATTAGGGTTAAGGTTAGAAATAGGGTTAACATTATGATGAGAGTCGGGATTTGCATCAAAATTAGGGTTAGGGTTAGCATTAGGTTTAGGGTTACATTTAGGTTTGCAATCAAGCTTAGGGTTAATAGATATAGTTAGGGTTGGGGTAATAACTGGGGTTAAGGTTATCAAGATTGGGGTTATAGTTATGTTCTCGATCAAGTTTAGGGTTAGTTAGGATTATGGTTAGGTTGGGGTTAAGAGATATAGTAGATTTAAGGTTTAGGTTAGGATTAGGGCTAGAGATATAGTTAAGCTTATGGTTAGGGTTAGAAATATGGATAACATTAGGATGAGGGTTAGGGTTTGCATCAAAATTAGGGTCAGGGTTAGCATGAAGAATAGTTTAGGATTGGGGATAGGATTAGCATTAGGATTAGGGTTACATTTAGATTTAGGGTCAAGTTTAGGGTTAAGATATAGTATGTTTCAACTTATGTGTAAGATGTGTTAGATGGTTTTCCACTATAGATCGCCTTAGGGTTTGCATCAAGATTAGATGTTAACCTTATCCTTAATCTTAACCTTAAGATATTGTATGCTTCAACTTATGCGTAAGATAGTGCCCTTTCTTTTAATGTTGTCCAGTTCAAACCAATTCACAACTTCCATTAGGGTAATAGTTGGGGTTAAGATTATCAAGATTAGAGTTAGGGTTAAGGTTAAGGTTAAGGCTAGATATATAGTTAGGATTAGGGTTAGGGTTGAAATTTAGTTAAGATTAGGGTTACAGTTAGCATTCGATGAGGCTTATAGTTAGCAATAATATTAGGGTTAGGGATAGCATCAATATTTTCTCAAGATTAGGGTTAAAGTTAGGTTTAAGCTCAAGGTTAGGGTTACAAATAAGGTTAGGGTTAGGGGTTGCATAATTGTCATTGTCATGCTTAGGGTTAGGTTTTGAGTTAGAAATATCATTAGGTTTAGGGTCATTATATAGTTAGCTTTAGAATTAGATATTTAGTTAAGAATGGGGTTAGGGTTACAGTTACGGTTACGGTTACGGTTACGGTTAGGGTTACGGTTAAGAGACATAGTTAGGATTAGGGTTAGGGTTTGCATCAATAGGGTTAGGGTTAGGGTTAGCATGAAAAATATTTTAGGATTAGGGTTAGGATTAGCATTAGGATTAGGGTTAAATTTAGGTTTTGGGATCAAGTTTAGGGTTGAGAGATATAGTTAGGGTTAGGGTAATAGTTTGGGTTAAGGTTATCAAGATTAGGGTTAGGGTTAGGGTTAAAAGATATGGTTAGGGTTAGGGTTAAGGTTAAGGTTACGTTAAGGCTAGATATATAGCTAGGATTAGGGTTAGGGTTGATATTTAGTTAAGACTAGGGTTATGGTTAGTATTAGGATGAGGCTTAAAGATAGCATCAATATTTTCTCAAGATTAGGGTTATTGTTAGGTTTAAGGTGAAGGTTATTGTTGCAAATAAACTTAGGGTTAGTGGTTGAATAATTTTTATGGTCATGCTTAGGGTTAGGCTTTGAGTTAGAAATATCATTAGGTTTAGGGTCATTATATAGTTAGGTTTAGGATTAGAGAGCTAGTTAAGAATAGGGTTAGGGTTAGGGTTAGGGTTAAGAGACATAGTTAGGATTACGGTTAGGGTTAGCATGAAGATTAGGGTTATGGTTAGCATCAAAATTAGGATTAGGTTTAGCATGAAGATTAGCTAAAATCAAGGTAATAGTTAGGATCAATCCACAACGTTCCAAATTTTTATGGTTAGCATCAAAATGAGGCTTAAAGTTAGCATCAAAATTAGGATTAAGGTTAGAAATCTACATTGAGGCTAATTTGGATTCTAACCTTAGTAGAATATTACGATTAGCATCAAAATTATGATTATTTAGGATTAGGGTTATGGTTAGCATCAAAATTAGGATTAAGGTTAAGATTAGTATTAGGATTATGGTTACATTTAGGTTTAGGGTCAAGTTTAGGGTTAAGATATAGTATGCTTCAAATTATGCATAAGATTAATTAGGATAGCATCAAAATTATTCCTAAGATTAATGTGTAAGATTTATGAGGATTATTAACCCAAAATTAGGGTTAATAATCTTAATTAAGACTAGATATAGAATATTGAGGAAAAATCATTAATATTTTTTTTTAATGATTTTACAAAAAAGAAAAATCATTAAAAGAAATATTAATGATTTTCCATTTTTGAAATATTTCCAATTTTTAAAAAGTATTACATTTTTTATTTTTAAATATGGTAATTTAGAAACATATTAAATAGTAAATTTAAGAAAGTTCTTCAATACTCTAGCTTATAAATTTTAGAAGCTTCTTCTTATGTGTAGCTTTTTTAAAATGATATATTGTTTCATGCTTAATTTTTTGAATTTTAGAAATTTCTTTTTATGTCTAGTAATTTTCAAAAAAAAAAAAAATATTTTTAAAAATAATATTTTTTTATTTAAAATTATCATTATCAGGTCTATTATTAGACTATATATTTAAGTTGCTATATTTTGTACAATTAAATCTTGAGTAAAATCTTCAGTTTATAATATTTTGTTTTGAATAAAATAGAATATTAATGATTTTTTCTTTTTGAAATGTTTCCATTTTTTTTTTAAATATTGTTTTTTTATTTTTAAATATATAAATTTTAGAAACTTCTTTTTATGTGTATATTCAATTCAAATAGATAACTTACCATAATATATATTTTTTATTTCAATTACTCGGTGTTGTTTTTTAAATTTGAATAACCAATCAAAAAACAAAGAAATAATCAAAACACCACAATATTTGCAAAAGTTAGATTTCATTCTAAAATTCAACTACACTCTAATTTTAGAATTCATATAATTGAAATTCATAATTAATTAAATTATAATGATTATGTAACATAAATGAATTAAATAAAAATACACTTGCATTTTAAAATAATTCAACAATCAAAGACTGAAATTTAAATATAAATATAATCTATCTATTGTATTTTTTTTCATTTTTACATGCAAACTATTTTATATTGTAAAATTAAATTCAATTGCAAAAATTAAAAAATTCAAAATAACAAAATAATTTAGTTATGATGAATACTAACCATGAAGGTTGCATGAAATTTTTTCTAAAAAAGAATAAAAATCTAAATCTGATTTTGATTTTGATTTAGTTCACATAAAATTCAGTTATTCTGGAATCAAAATAAAAACTAAAATACCTTGTTAAAAACTAAATCTAATTAGTAAAAATCTAAAAACTAATTAGTTATTTTGGAATAACTAAACACCTTAGTCAAAACTAAATCTAATTAATTATTCTAGAGTGAAAATCTGATGTTAGAGTAAAGAGTAAAAAAATCAAATATCTAATTATTAAAATTTCTCATAAAAAATAGCAAATAACTAAATCTGATTTTGATTTAATTCACATATAATCTAGGATAATTTGGAATCAAAATAAGATTATATGTGAATATATTAATATATGAATGTTTTTTTATATAATCTGATTTACATGCATATAATTTCTTACAAAAATAGTAAAAAACTAAATCTAATTTTGATTTAGTTCACATATAATCTGAAATATTAATATTAATCTAATTCACATCAAAATATTATATTATCAACATATTTTGATTCCAAATAACTAATTCACATCAAAATAATCTTATTTTATTTTATAAGTGTTAAATCATATTTTGATTCCAGAATAATTAATGAAAAATAAAATTCTAATTCAGCACAATCTTTCGTCAAGCGTAGAGGATTGACATTTTGATAAAAAAAACCACATAACAAAATTATCCTTCACATAGCTTCAATTTTTGACATCGATACCTTAACTTGGTAACTCAGACTTCCTAGTTGCCACATTAAGCAAGATTTCGTGACTCCCCTCATTAATCACCAACATAACGGCCATCTGAAAGGTAGCTAAAATACCCAAAATTTAATATTGATTACAGAGAATCTGACATTGCAAAACCATATAATGTTGGACACATAATAATAACCGTGGCCCTAAGTTCTAGGGCATGTGATTGTTTCTATAAATGCCCAATTTTTAAAAGAAAATCAAATAAACAAAAATTTAAAAAATAAAATAGAATCAGTTTATTTGGTACCTTTAGAGTTGTAAGGTTGATTTTCAATGGTGACATCTTCTTCATCCGGATCCTCATAGGAGTACTCTAATCCATAATCCATTTCATCCATGTCTGAACGATCTCTGTCAAAAAAATATTTATTGAATTTAGGATTTTATTCATTCAAAATCTAGATATGTAATACACTCAAGAGAGTACCCATTGGAATCTTCCTATAGACAACATATTCGCAGAGCTAATTACAGATGAAGATCTTGTTGAATACCAGCCAAGCATTCCAACACATTTTGTCTTGTAATGTCGAAACTCAAATCCCTCTGGTTTCCTTTTCGATTGCATAGTTCCTTTGGAAAATTAAAAGTTATACATTCTAATTGTTCATTTAATTTTTTATTAAATTTATATTATATTCTTTTATTATCTCATATATCAAGATTTAAATTTTTGAAATAAGGTTAAATCAAGTTCAACCTCTGAGTAACTTTGAAGAACTGGTTTCCCTAGTTGGTGATGGAGTTGAAAATACAATGTAAATTTCTGTACAAATTAATAAAAAAATTCATAACAGAAGGAAATCCTACTTAATTTAAAAAACATCATAATAAAAATTTCATAGATAAAAAATTTACATGGAAAATAAATTCTGGTTCAGAGCTGTCAGTACCCATTTGGTATTTCTATGCTGAACTAGCACATGAAAGAAACCAAATAGAATGTTCCTCTGCTACAATGGAAACAAATTGATTTCCAGCACTACATCATAAATTTCTTGCAGGGTGGAAGAGGATGTCCACAGAGACAATCATTGTGAAGAAAAGCATTAGCTTTAAACAAAATCAATGGCTTCCCCTCAGGAATCTCACTGCACAAATGATTATTCTTCAGCGCCAAATGCCTCACAAGTTTCAGGCCCAACATCTGCTCGGGAATTTTCCCCTTCAATTCATTCCCTGACAAATCCAGCCATCGCAACTCCTTCAGTGCACCGACGGTTCCTGGAATCTTGCCCACCAGCCGGTTGCTAGACAAATTGAGTCGTACGATCTTCTTTAACATCTCTATCGACGGCGAAATGATGCCCCAAAGCTGGTTGCCAGACAAATCGAGCCACTGGATGTTGCTTTCACCTCTAATCTCCGGTAGCCGCCCCCTGATATGGTTTTTCACCAGGCTTACGAACTTCAACTCTGAGAACTTGTTCAGTACCCAATCTACAAAACCGTAGATTTCATTGGAATGCAGATCGAGCTTGGAAATTGTGTCAGGTAAAGATAGAGTAAATAGATTCGTACTCAGGCTGTTGTTGGTGAGAGAGAGCATTCGTCCACCAGAAAAGCCCTATGAGCCTGAGTAGGGTTTGGTCTGCATGCTCCTAAATAAAATAGGGTGTCCTCCTTATTAATGCCATACCTGCGATTTCAAATGCATGTGCCGTTTCATTTTCATATTAATGCAATACCTGCTATTTCAAATTCTCGCCTCTCACAATGTATCTTTCCTGTAACGGTTCTGCATCAAAATTTAATTAATTTCATGCCTCTTTTCTATTGAATACTGGCAGCTGCCAGCAATTTTTTCGAAAGGTAAAAAATTTTACAATAATTGTGATGCTAGTAGTAGTGGTGGCGCAACACATGACATGAATTAATATATAATTATACAATATTATAAAATAAATAATTATTATATTTAGAGATTTAATTAGGGTTAGGGATGTGGTTAGGATTATGATTATAGTTAAATTTAGGGTTAAGGTAAGGATTATGGTTAGATATAAAATTAGTGTTAAGATTACAATAAGGGTTAGGATTAGGGCTAGTGTTAGAGTTAGGGTTAAAATTATAATGAGATATACATTTAAAGTTAGGGTTATAGTTACAATTACAATTAGAGTTAGGTTTAGGGTAAAGGTTATGATTAGAGATAGTTTAGGGTTGTAGTTAGATATATAATTAAGGTTAGGTTTAGGGTTATGATTAGAGCAAAACGGTTAGGATTACAGTTAGGGCTATGGTTAGGGTTATATTTAAGGTTAAGGTAGGTTTTATGGTTAAATATAAAGTTAAGGCTAAGATTATGGTTAAGGTTAAGATTAGGGCTAATGTTAGGGTTAGGGTTATGATTACAATTAGATATATATATATATATATATATATATATATATATATATATATATATATATATATATATATAGGGTTAGGGTTATAGTTACAATTAAAATTAGGGTAAGGTTAGGATTAGGGTTAGGTTTAGGATTAATATTAGGGTCAAGGTTAGGATTATAGTTTTAATTATGGTTAGATATATAATTAGGGTTAGGGTTATATGATAATGGTTAAATTTAGAGTTGGGTTTAGGGTTATGGTTATAGTTAGGGTTAAGGTAAGGTTTCTAGTTTAGGCTTTAGGGTTTAGGATTTAGGTTTAAGGTTGGGGTTAAGATATTAATTGAACTATAATCTTAACTTTAACCTTAATACTTACTCTAAATAGAAGATTTATTTTATAACCCTAATGAACCCTAACCCATAACGCTAATCCTAACCCTAAAATTAAATAAAACTAAACCCTAATTAAACCCTAACCCTAAAAATAATAAAATACTACTCACAATTTAATTCTAATTAAATCCTAACCCTAATTGAATACTAATTTAACTCTAACCCTAATTAGATTATAAGTGTAAATTTACCCTAACCCTAGTTGAACCTTAATCCTAATTATACTATAACTCTAAACTTCAACACTAATTGAATTATCTTTAATTTAGTCTTAACCTTAACACTAACACTAACCCTTACCCTAATTGAAATTTAATATCAACCCTAACCCTCACCCTTTAACACTATTTGAACCCTAATCAAAATTGAAATGAACCCTAACCCTAATTAAATGCTAACCTTAGCCTTAACACTAACCTTTGGCCTAATTGAATTATAATCTCAACCCTAACTTTAATTAAACCTTAACCTTAACTCTAATCCTAATTAATTCCTAACCCTAACTATAACCCTAATTAAAATTTAATTGTAATTGAACTCTAACCCTAACTCTAACCATAATTAAACCATAATTTAACTATAATTCTAACTCTAACTATAATCCTAACTCTTACACTAACCCTAACCCTAATTCAATATGTAGTCATAATCTTAACCCCAAACCTAACTCTAAATACATTTGTACCTTAACCCTAACCCTAAATATAATTCTAAAAGTTAAATGAATTATAATTGCAACCCTAACCATAATTCTAAATGTAACTCAAAGCCTAACCTTACCCTAACCCAAACCTCAAAATTAACACTAATTCTAACTCAAACTATAACCCTAACTCTTACACTAACTCTAACCCTAACCCTAACATTATTTCTAAACCCAAACCAGACTCTAAATCTCTTTGTAAGCCTAACCCTGACCTTGAACCTAATCCTAATTCTATCTCTATATGTAACCTTCATCCTAAGCATAATTATATCTCTAACCCTAAATTAAACCCTAATATTAGCATTGAGCCTAAGCTTAACCATAACACTAACCCCAACTTTAACTCTAATTTTATCTCTAACACTAATCCTAATCCTAAGACTGACTATAACATTAATCCCAGCTCTAATTCTAAACCTAATACTAAATGTAACATTTTATCTCTAATCATAATCATCACCCTTATCCTATCCCTAACTCTAACATTAACCCTAACCCCAACCGTAACCATAATCATAACCAAAATCATAACCCTAACCTTAAAATTCATAATCCAAACCTTAATCAGAACAATGACCCTAACCTTAACCTTAATCATAATCATAACCCTTACCTTAACCCTAATTCAATCTCTATATTCATAACTCTAACCCTAATTATACCCCTAACCCTAATTCTACCCCCAAAATATACTCCTAGCCCTACCACTATCTCTAATCCTAACCTTAACCCTAACCCTAACCCTAATTCAATCTCTAATCATAACCCTAATCCTCACCCTAATTCAATCTCTAACCATAACCATAACCCTAATCATATCCTTATCCTACTTCTAACACTAATTCTAACTATAACCCTTATTATAATTCTAACCCTTACCATAATTTTAACCTTATTCATAATCCTAATTTTAATTAAAACCTTAATTCTAATTCTAACCTTAATTAAACCATAACCATAACTAAATCCTAAGCATAACCTTACTATAATTGAATTCTAATCCTAATTGTAGTTGAACCCTAAGTCTAATTAAATATAAACCATAATTGTAACCCCAATTAAATCCTAACCCTAACCTTAACCATACTTATAATCCTAATTGAATTCTAGCTCCAATCGTAACCCTAACCCCAAAATTTATCCTTAAATCCTAACCCTAACCCTAATTGAATTTTAACCCTAGTAAGACCATAACTATAACACTGATTAATTCTGGACCTCTAACCCTAACTCTAGTCCTAACCCTAATCTAACTCATAACTTTTAAATTTTAATGCTAAACCTAACCCTAATTGAAATCCAACCCTAACTTTAATCCTTATTGAATGCAAATCCATACCCCAAGATTTATCTTGCATTTGTAACCCTAAATCTAACCCTATTAAAATTCAACCCTAATTGAACCCTAACCCTAATTAAATTTTAATCATAACCTTAAACCTAATTGATCTCTAACCATAACCCTAATTGAATTCTAATCCTCACCTTAATCTTAATTTATCCCTAACCATAACCCTATCCCTAATTGAACCCTAAGCCTAATTGTAGCCTTGATCTATCCACAATTATCCTTTAAAATCTTAGTAAAAAATTAAAATTGCAATACTTTTTACACATGTATAATAATTTTCAATAAAATAGAATATGAATGATTTTTCTTTTCTAAATTTTTTTCAATTTTTTTAAAAATATTGAATATTTTTTATGTTTTAAATATATTAATTTAGAAACACATTTTTATGTGTAATAATAAATTTAAGATATATTTTTATTATTATTATTATTATTTTTAATCTTCAATACATTGATTTAGAATATTTTTAAAAACCAACTGTTTTACATTCCTTTATAATATTTCTTCTATTGTATTAGAAAAATATTTTAGAATCACATTAAAGAATATAATTTTTTTTTTAATTTTAAGTATACTAATTTAGAAAGTTACTTTAAATATACATTAGTAAATTTAGGAAAGTTTGTCATACTTAATTTTCTAAATTTTAGAAACTTTTAATTTATGCTTAAAGTAATTTAACAAAAAAAAATTATACCAAATCTTTATAAATAATTTTAATTTTTTATTGGAAAAGATTACTTAAACAAATCTATGTAAAAACAACAAGAGATATTTGTTTTAAAAATATCTTGAATAATTTAGAAACTTGCTTTTAAATGAAATAGTAAATTTAGAATATATCTTTTATACTTAATCTTATATATTTTATAAATTTTTTTTTGGTCTAATAATTTAACATATTTGTTTTATGCTTTATCTTTATAACTAATTATTTTTTTATTAAAAATTACTTAAATAAAAAATACATAAAAAAAGATGAATAGATGTTCAAAGTGTCTATTGCAATTTTATGTAGAAATTTTACTTATAAATTTTATTTTACTTTGACTTTGTAGTGTTAATGTGAGAAAAATAAATTTAGGAATTACATTTACAATATATATGAGAAATGGAAAATGAGACACATTGAGAATACAAATATTTTAGAAGGGTGAAATGAATCAAAATAAATTGTAATATTTATCTTTTCATATTATTTTTTTCATAGCTCACTTGAGATCAAAGGAATTTTATTTTTTTTGAATTTCTAAATTGCTTATTTGTTGCTTATAAAATTCTCAAGATTGTTTTGTATAACTCTTTTCCTTATTAGAGTGCATAAATTCATTTCCTGTTGCTTAGATTTTTGTTACTGGATATCATCTTGATATAATGTTCTCCTTACATGCACAACTGTTTTCCCAGATACTTGAATGCATAGTAGGCCATGGCCAAGTGGAAGATATCAATAGTGAAACCCAAAAATAGTGACTTCTATGCCAAAATGTGATCTTAAGCTATACAATGTATTTACTATTCCCCATGCCTCGGAAGTTGAAAAGTGAGTTTCAAAACCTTATTTTTATGGAGAATTTTTATCATATTCAAATCTCAAAGGAAGACAAAGAGGCGTAATCTAATGCATGTACCAGAAGTACGATCTAGCAGTAAAATTGAGGAAATGCCATTTGACAATCTAGATTTGATCAAAGGTTTGTGGTGTTTACAATCTTTTATTAGAAGAATAAATCGATGGTAAGAAATAATTCAAATCAAATAATATCAAACCAGAAATTCAGATAATACAGATCAAACAATAAAAATATTATATTAATGCAGATCGGATTGGTTGTTCCAGCATAAGAAATAAAACTGAAGAAGATTACTCAACTCTCAATGCAATCTTTAGGCATAGCAAAAATATGATTATTTTAATTTTGGTATATAATTGTATTTGGACAAATTTAATGCTCTCTAAACTCTTCAATCGCGACCTTGAAATGTTTGTTCAATGGTGCTACAGCTACACAAATATGATCAATGGCGTCCAAAAAATATAGTTAGAAATTCTTCAGGGAGAGCACTATCTACCAAAATAGTGTTGCCAAACATTTACCAGGAAACGTAAATGATATTATAGCAAATTAAATTAAAAAAAAAAAATTATTGTTGTAAGATGACATCATATACCTAAGTCAGATCCACCATGCAAACTCTGCTCGCTTCTCAGCTTCTTCATCAACTTTCTTCCTATGATCCTCCAAATTTGTGAGCTCTAGGCTGCAACGATGGACCATGCAAGACACATACGGTTCCATCACCATCTCTAAAGCTCATGCCACCTAAAACACCATGCAAATATTGAACCCTCAGCAACAATCCCGCAATGCTAAAACTCTACAAAGCATGAAATAGAGAAAATGAGATACCTTGTATGAACGGAGGTGAACTATTGGGCCTCACACAAGAATCTGGACCGATTCTTATAAGAGTTTTAAGAGATTATATGCAGAGCATTCAATCTAAAATGAACTCTATTGATGAGTAGATGGCATATTCCTTGCAGCCGTGGTGGCTTCTATACCGAGCGTGCTTGACTTCCCTCCTCCTCCCTTGTCAGCTGCAATTTCATACACTCTCTCATGATCACCTGTAACAACCTTAGCTCCAAAAAATCTGATAACTGCATACTAATAGAAGCAACACACCCTTGTTCTGCCTTTGATTCTCCGTTTTCGATGGCTGGGCTTAAACGTCACACACTAAGCATTGATTTAGTGTATGTTGTCTCACGTGGACCCTACTATTTATCTTTGTTTTCCTTTGGTGGCAATTCCGTTAGTTTGAATCCGTTTTAATGTTTATTTATATTATTTCAATGTCAAATCAACGTCAAATCTCTATGCGTTGGTGAGTACCTTTATTCTTTTTTCACTTGATCTTCTTTTCGCTGATAATATTATTTTATTTTACTGCGTTTGCAGTTAATAACGCTATTTTTTTAATTTGAATATTTAAACTTATTTTGTAATTATATTTAATATATTTATATTATTATTCAATGTTTATTAAATAATATTAATGTTTAATGTTTAATAATTATTTTTATTAAATTTTAAATACATTATATTTAATATTTATAATTAATATATTATTTAAACTATCAAGAAATATATAATAATGATAATTTAATATTTTTTAAACGATATTTAATATATTTTAAAAATTATTTAATGATTATTAAATAATATTAGTAATTGTGTATCAATATATTTAATCATATATAATATATTATTTAAATTATAAAGAAATATATTTTTCTTAAATGATTATGATTTGAGCTATTAAATGGAAGATAAATTGGTTAGTAAAAGGAAGAAGTTAAATAGATCTTATAGGTGTCGTCAAAGTTTAACTACTCCATTTTCTCTTAAATTTAAGCAGCGAGAGTGTTCCCATGCATAAATTTTATTGTTGGAAAAGGATAATTTGAAATCTTTTCCTATTTTAATGGAGCAGCTATTGTTTAGGAATTGAAAATAAGCTGTGGGAAAAAATGGGGCCTGGAAATAAGCACAACTGCATATTGTTAAAAATCCACCTGGCTCCACAAATTTCTTTCCCTCTTTTTAAAGATTTGCTTTCTTTTTTCTTTTTCTATTTTTTTTTGGTACAAATTATTATTAATACTATTAATACAAATTTAAACTGGCTACTAAAAAATAATCAAAAAAATTAAGCATTCATGGGGCCATCAGCTCCACAAATAACTCCTAACTAAATTGAGTAGTGGCTGCTAGCCAAAATAAGCTAAGGGTTTTAGTTTGATTCAGCCAGGGTCTGAAATGTCACTTGGCTTTATGTGGATCTTTGTCACCCAAAAGTCCTCCTTTTCTCTTTTCTCCTTCCTCACCGCTGATATGAAAGTGTAAGTTGATTTGTTTTCCAACTGCAAAATGGAACAATTTGCTCGTCAAAGAAAATTGAACTATGAGCATCATTCCTCCTTAATGTTGTTGCCCCCTCTCCCCGTTACCTGCCCCAATGTGTTTTAGCTACTCATTTTATGTGTTTTTGCTTCAGCTACATTTTAACAGTTTCAAATGTTAAACTGGCATTTGCTTGTCAAATTTTTTGAAATTGTCAAAATTGTTAACAAGATGTTGTTGTCACTGTAGATCGCCTCTCGAATGAAATAAAATAAAAGTGATATTTTGTTTTATTCTTACATGTTAAGTAATAATATCCTTCTTAAAGATATTTATAACTTATTTATAATTTTAATATTTTTTAATGAATTTTAGTTATTTATAATTTTAATATATTAATATATTAATCTTTTAATAATTATAAAATATATATTTAATAATGTTATTATATTTAATTATTTATAAAAATTATTGCTTATTATATTTTATTTAAACAAAATAATTAATTATTTTTATAAAAGGATTGACATTAAAATTAAATAAATTAAATGTCAAGCTTATCTTAAATTTAATGTTTCAAATATTTATTTTTAATGTTTCAAATATTTTATTCAAGTGTTGGAGGTTTCAAATTATTTCAATGAAATGATTTCTTATCACTCCATGATTACAATTTTTTATTCTTTCTTGATAAATATTGGACACTCTAAACAAAATTAGAAAGTAAATAGTTTAAGGATTGTTTTAGATTCCAATTAGAAATTTGGTTTAAATACATAGAGTGGTGGATCAAAAGAGTAGCAAGAGAATATTCTCTCATAAAAATAAATTATAATGTCAAATATTTCTACACATAAGATCCAATTCCTTTTATACCACATACTAATATTTATGATTGTTTGAAAGAAAAATTACTAAAAAAATAAGACTTGGTATTTGCTAAGCCTAAGAGGTTGAATGATGATTTAGTACTTTAACATTTAAATAATGAGCTTTTATTAATGTAGGAAAGGAGATATTTATATTTTAAGAATTTTATACTTTTTATTAGAAAATATTGTGTACAAATATAAATTGTAATGTACATTTTATTTTATTGTATGCAACTTTCTTTTGTTTGGTACAATAATTGACTTTTTTCTATTCAATGTTTTGGTCTCAATCTTAGTATGTTTAACTTTTCTCAAGTTTATAGAACTTATCATTTTTTTTAACAAATATTTTTATTTATAATTATAATATCAAAAATTTAGGTATGTAGGATATGATTCCTTTATGTCATATATGAATACTTATGAATGATTAAAAGTAATAATTTATAAAAATTTCACAAACTTGGTGATTGTTAGGTGTAAATAGTTAAAAGGTGATTTAATACTTAAACATTTGAATTGATTTGACTTATTAATGCATGGAGTGTCATATTTTTATTTATAATTATAAATTTAAGAATTTTAAACTTTTATGTTTAGAAAAGATTGTGTAATATATTGGAATAAATAGTTTATTTTTAGTTCATGTTTTTCTTGTAACTTTTTATTTTTTGTTAGTATGATTGTCTTTCCTCTATTGAATGTTTTTTCTTACATATTAGTATGTTTAACTTTCTGAATTTTTTGCAGAGCTTATTATTTTTATAAAATTTGTTATATATAATTATTATTACAACATGCAAGATTGGACTCCTTTATGTCACATATAAATATGTTTATCTTTCTTAAATTTGTGCAAAGCTTATTATATTTTATAAAATTTGTTATTTATAATTATGATTTCAAATCATAATTATAAATAATAAATTTTACAAAAAATAATAAACTTGGCACAATTTTTTTTAAATTGATTAAATATAATAGGTCTAATAAAAATAACGTTACATAGTAAATATTGCACTCGAAAAGGGAATAATGAGTCTAGGAGACCACAAACCAACATAGATATGAAAAAAAATTAGCGCTCGAAACCATAGCAACCTAGATATTATAGCTTTCACCATATACATTTATGTCATAAAACCCAAAGGGTGGATTGATCTTTAAGATGTCATTGTTTCTAACCAGCTCTAGCTTGCAATCACCCTTAGTAATTCTCTAATTTTCTTTGAGACCCATGTCTTCAAGGATAATATTATATTTATAGTTGTTATGCCTTTCCTAAAATTCCAAGTAGTTCTTCACAAAATAATCATGGAACCATCCCAAGCATAGGGCCAATATTTGGTTGTCTTTACCTCAAATCTCAAGACATTGACTTGGCTTGTGTCCAAAAGTTCCCATAGCTTCTCTTTAGTCACCTCCAATGTTAGAGTAACTTGCAGGGAAATAGAAAAATATGATCATTATGTAAGACAAGGTAAAGTGTCTCTTCCTTATTTGCAAACAACCCTCATTTTTTTTCACAAAAAAACACAAAATATTAGTAGTTAAAATCAACAAAAAAATATTAAATATTTATTCACACCTTTAACATAACCAAATACAAATTCTTGCCATGAAAATTTACTCTTTCTACATCCCACCATCCAAATCAACAAAAAATAAAAGCCAAAATTCTTTAGCAAAGAAATGGTTAATGAAAATATGTTTCACAGTTTCAAGAATTTAGAGTACATGTTATTAACAGGTTAGACACGTTTCAGATTTATAGGTAACTATTTTTCAATAAGAGTTACCATTTAAAATAGGTTTTCTTTGGTTCAATCACATTGGACCAAGAGTGTTTAAGAATCTTAAATCATTGCACATTACTAAAGTTCAATTACCAAAAATCATTAAGGTGTAGGTGATAACCTCTTAGGATTTTGACAAAGAGTTGTAGATATTTTTGATTTCACCTTGTAGAGGATAATTCTATCCCACCACTTCAAGTTGTCATAAATTATAGTTTCAAAACTTATTTGGGAAAAAAATTGAATGTTCTCATCGGCTTTTCTTAAGACTATATTTCCTCCTTTGGGAAGTGGTAAACCATACTCAATACTAAGAGAAGCCCAATACTTGGTCTATTTATTATTCATTATGTTACCAAATTCTTTGATGCCTTTACTATCCTAGCTCTTGGAAGAACAATCGTGTTAGAGAGTCATGGGTTTCTTCTTTTATTGAAGATTCCACATACTAACTTGGAGCTAAAAAAATATATTTCTTATTATGGGCCTTATTTTCTTTGATCCATTTCATGGAATTTTCCCTTTCCTTCTAGATACTCTTAAAGACATTATAGCCAAAAGGGGATAAAGATAACTTTCCAAACAAGAATTCATGAGGATGTAGGTCCTTCCAAATCCTAGCCTATTTATGGACTACCATTTGAATGTCATTCCTCAATAAAAATTTTTAGGTCTCTTTACCACTGAGAGATTTAACAATTCATTTAGAAGCAAGAGAAATTATTGTAGTCTCAAGTATTTAAGTCTAAGGCCACCATTATATTTATCTAAACAAAACCAATCACACTTGAAAGTAGATTTTTGTCTCTTTCCTTTCCCATCAGACCAAAAGAACTTCCTAATTCTCTTTTGAATTTCATTCACTTGATAGTTGCAAAACAACCACACTAAAGCATAATATAAGCTATAGGAGGATTTTTTTTTTTTGACAAACTTGTACTCTACCAACCAAAAAAAGATAAGTTATCTAATCTACTTGGATATTTTTTCTTCAATATTACTTTAATCTAATCCCACATTGACTTAAGGGAAGGATTAATTTCAAGTGAGATTCTTAGGTATCTCACTTGCAAATTCAATCTACCCATAACATGTCAAATTTTTAAACCAATAAAGATTAGAAGAATTTAATTCTAGCTAGTACCACAAAATTTCTTTTAGAAATATTCTCTCTAGATGCTTGGCAAAATATTTCTATCTTGCTCATCAATCTCTTAAAATTATTTTCCTCCTAATTTACAAAGATTACAATGCATTTGTAAATTATATATATTTAAGAATTTTTCCTCATTAGGGAGTGTAAGTACTTTTACATCCATTCCATTACTCATATCTCTTAAAAAATGGAATATGACATCAAAGGTGATCATAAAAAGAGTAGGGGCTAATAGACAACTTTTCCTTGTTTATCTTTGTGGCTAGAAGGGTTCATAGAAAGAACCATTTATATCAACTTGAGAAATAGTTCATCCTTGAATAAGACATCTACCATTTGAAAAATAATATTAAGAAAAAAAAGCTTCAAAAGTCATTATTATAAATGGCCATTCAGCCCTATTGAATAGGAATTTTCAAAATCAAGGAAGAGCATGCCATTTTCTTAGTTTGTTACATCAGCCCAATCAAATATCCTCCCAACTAATAATAAGATTTTTCAAGATATACCTACCATTGAAAAATCTAGTTTGAGTATTACTAACAAAAGTAGGGAGGATATCAATAAGTATTAGAGCCAAAAAAAAAATTCAAAAAATATGTAAGAAACATTAAGGAGGGTAATGGGCCTCTAGTTTCTAATTTGAGATCTATCTTCTTTTGGAAAAATCTTGATGATTCCTCTATTAATATTTCTTCCCAAGGATCCTTTGCTAATCTAGTTAACCTTTTTCTTATAAAATTTAGTAGAAAGCCCATCTAAGCTTGGAGATTTATCCTTTCTATATGTTCTAATATCCTTTACAATCTCGTCCTTAGAAATAATCTCTAGTAATCCAATCATTTTCTTTCTCTTTGATTTTCCTAGGGACGACTTGTGTACAATGATCTTAAGCTCTTTTAGAGTTCACCTAGCTATCTTCAACAAAGAAAATATTTTTATAGAAAGATTGAAATTCATTTATAACCAAAGAAAGACCATTTATATGTTGATTATTCACCCAAATTGATCCAATTTCTTCCCTAGCATTTTTCTCCTTTATATTTAATTAAAGAAGAAATCAGAACCTAAGTTATCTCCATTTTTTAGCCAATTTATTTTAGCCCTAACTTTTAAACCATGGATCTTCTTAATTTATAATTTTCTCACATTATTCTTGAATGCCACCAACCCTTCATTCAAGGACTCATGCAATTGAGATTAATAGAGATAAAATCTTATTGAAAAAATTATCATATCTCCTTCCATCAAAGGATCTTTTTTTTGCACAAGCTAGAATAGGAACCTTGAGTTGTTTTTATTTTTATTTTTTATAGGTAAGTGCTACCAAGGGGGTAGCTCCCGTTTTTGCAAAAGAACAAATGAAAGCATACCCTTGCCACAAGGGATGCACCAAGCCAGCACTGGCCAGAAATCCTACTTAACACTCCAAGGGTTGTGCCATGCTAGCCCTGGCCAAAAATCCTACTTGACAAAACAGACAAAAAGACCATATAAACTCCAAAACCAACAACTGCTCAGGAAAGGATGTGAACCAAGAAAATTAGCATCAACATTTCACACCATGCTTGTCTAATTTGGGATAGGTAGATTTTTTATTTTTTACCTCTATCCACTATTGCTCCAGCACAAAATTGGTAATTTGTTCGATGCAATTTACCGTCATTGGTAAACCACCAAATGATGGAGCAGGAGGGACCACTTTAGGACTAGAGGCCAGTGAGGAGAAGTCCATTGGAACTGGAACTGATTTCACAAGTGGGGGAGGAGTGACACCCCCATCCTTAGAGCACAAAACCGGCGAACACCCATGAGCGGGGGCATAGGAATGCAAGACAGACTCATTGGAAGCATTTGAGGCAGGAAAGTCATCTTTCTCATTCGGATCAACAACATAATGACAAGATTCAGCCCCAATCCACCAAGTGGGTTGATTGAGGGCACCATTACCACGCCAATAGGACTGCATCGTGTTGCACTATGAAGAGCAATGAGTGATTGAAAAAAAAATTCTACACCTGAATGGGATCTTTTCATAATCTACAGGTTGACACCAACTTCGGTTCCCAATCTTCAGAGAAATTTCAGCCGGTAAAACTTTGGAAAGGTCAAATTCGACACATAGATGAGCATATGTTGAGCTTTCAAAGTTGATTGTTTCTTTGGAAATGCAGTGATATTTTCCAAGACCATTGGCGATTGCTTTTAGGCTCCCAATTTCCCATAATTGTAGAGGTAAATAGGGCAATATTACCCAGAGAAAGGCAGAGGAAAACGTTTCTAGCTGAGGATCGAAGGAGGGATGCCAAGGCTTGATGCAGAGGAAGTCACCTTGATAGAACCATGGGTTGGTGTTAAGAATCAGTTCCTTATCAGCCAATGATTTAAATTCTAGAATGAAAACCCCCTGGCGTAGGGATAGATACAAATTTCTTCTTCCAGGTGTGCTTTCCAATTTTCGCTTATCCAGGAATGCAAATCGTGCAATTTCGGCCAACTTTGCATGAATTTGCAAATTAGGGCATGCTCCTAAAGGTAAGTTTCCCTGTCAAAGGCCGTGTCATCCAGGCGAATATCAGGAATTGCAGCAGAACGACGAAAGGTAGGCAAAAGGGCTTGGGAGCGGAGGAGAGAGCGACCACAGACACTACCATTTGGCGATGTGTAGGAGCCAAACGGGACTGCGTTCGCAACATGGGTGCCCAAAGTCACCTTGAAGTCGAGCAGAGGGGTGGCCGGAGAGGCCACTGGATCCAATTCGCCAGCCACAAAGTCACGAGAGGCTCCAAACGTAGGTGCGTTGTGTGGAGAGGGTTCGCCGAGGACAGACGTAGGAGGGGTGTTGGGGAGTTTCGGAGCGGAGTGAGCCATTTTTCTATATTTTCACTAGGAACCTTGAGTTGTTAACATTGGTATCCTATTTGTTAATAGTATAGATTTTTTAGATCCTATTAATTTATATTTTTAGCAAATATTAACTCTTATATTAAAAATAATTTGAATATTTTAACACATGCAGACCTTTAGTTATTGATGATTTAGAGATATTATGTATTGATAATTGTGTGATTGGAAGGTTTAACAAATATTAATCATTTGGAAAAGCCTATGAAATTGGTGTAGGAGCACCCATGGGTCTAATGGAACTAGAAGGTTTGGTTGTGTTTTTTTTCTTGTTTTTGTGTTAGAATAATGTCCTAAGGACCATTTAAATGCTTTGTAATAGGTCTCCTAGGGATTTGGTGGAGTTTTGGTCTTGATGACCAACTTTTTGTACAAACAAGGTCTCCATCCTCCTTTGTAAGTCTAGTACATTTTGGAAAATTAATGAAATAAGGATGCCTTGTTGTGTCTAGACACTTGAGGGGAGTCACCTTTCTCATTTTAGTTGGCTTTTATGCCTTTCACACATTTTGGAAGCATCTTTGTAGGCAAGTTGGTGAAAATTGTCTAAATTGCCTTAATTAGGCATTTATGTGTTCAAATGAAGTCTAAATGTGTTTCCAACGACCAAATGATTAAAATGGCAGTTGGAGGACATTGTAGGGAGTTAGTAGGCTTCAAATATGCCTCTCTTGGTCGAGGAAAGGTTGTTGAACAAGTTTGGAATGAGTTTTTAATAAGAAGTTTGCTATTTTTTTGTGTTTTCATTAAGAAATTGTTGATCCCATACATTGTACAGCCTATACATGTTTCTCCACACTACAATCCTATAATAGTTGGAAATATAATGGAATAATCTTTATTTTGGAGTTGTAATGGTGTGATTTCATTGATAATTGAGTGAGATATCCCCATTTTACTACCGGGTGGTCTTAAACCCCATGTTTTTCTGTAGAATTTGTTGATCCCGTGTTTGGTATGGTCTGCAAGTTTTGTTTTATGCTTGAAGAATGTAATGGTTGGAAATTAAATTGAATAAGATTTCTTTTGGAATTTTAGTGGTGATATTTCATTGATTAATACGGGAGATATCGTAATTTTACTCCTGGGTGGTCTGAAAACCCATAAAATCAAAGTTTTGAGCAAAATATGGGTGCATCTTCCATACCCACACTGTAGAATCACCAAGTATTGGTGGGATGGAAGGTTTGAGGGTGTAATATTATTTCGTAGAAGTCTTGGAGAACATCAAGCACTTTGGAGGCAAATGGGGCAATGTTTTGGCTTGACATCTCTATGTGGCAAGCCCATGTGACAAGCAAAAAAAGTGAGTTTTTGCTTGATTTTGAAGAATCTGTTTGAAGGGAACTTATGAATGATGGTAATAGGTGTGAAAAGACTATAGGAGTTCATTTTTTGGCTTTGGGGTGAAGGGGAGAGCCTAGATATTCAAGACACAGTTGTAGGTTTGTGATTTAGGTCTCTTGGAGCAATGGTAGAATGGTTTATTTTTGTTTATGCCTTGACAATCATGGGAAAAGGTTTTGAGACTTGGTAGAGGTCCACTTGGGGTTTTTGAATCCAAGGGTTTGGTGTCATAATAGTCCTCCTTGTGGATTTTGTATTGACTGTCCTACCGGGTAAGGCTACTAGCTTTTTGAGAAAAAAGGGGTCTAAATCACCATAGTGTTGGGTGTTTGTTGAAACCTAGGTGCTAGAGGGTCTTTGCCATAATAGTTGGGTGTTTTCTATCCCTGCCACTCTACATCATAGTGGTATCAGAGCCTGATTGTAGGTAGTTGTTGAAAGGAAGTCATCATGCCTCCAAAAGTTGGACCAGTGGTTGCAAAGGAGTTGAAGGCCTTGAGAGAAGAGATAGAGGCCTTAAAAGCAATGAACAGAAGGAGAGGAGTGGCCATTGAGGAAGAGAGTTCCTCTGAAGAAGAGCCATAGGGTGAAGAAGGTGAAGAGAACCCTCAGGGGGAAGAGATACCCCCTCATGAGAGAAGAATCCTTAAAGCATTGCAAGCATCTAGAGGAGAGTCCTCTAAAGTGAAGATGGATCTGCCAGTGTATAGTGAAAAAATGGATGTGGAAGAAATGTTAGAGTGGGTAGAGGCATTGAATAACTACTTTGAAGATAAAGAAATGGCAGAGAATAAGAAGGTAAAGTTTGCCAAAACAAAGTTGAAGGGATCTGCCTTGACATGGTGGAATTTCATCCAAGGAGAAAGGGTGAAGATGGGTAAGTCCATGATCAACTCATGGGATAGGATGGTGCATAGGTTGAAGGCACAATTCCTTCCTATAGATTATGAGGTGCAGGAGTTCAAAAAGAGGCAGAATCTAAAGCAAAAATACATGGATGTTTCATCCTACACTGAACAATTCTTCAAGTTGAGCATGAGATGTCATCATGTGGAGAGTGAGAATGAAAGAGTGGCCAGGTATATCAATGGCCTAAGGCTCAACATACAAGATGAGATCAGTTTGGTTGTCCCCAAGACCATGGAGGATTGCATACAAATTGCACATAAGGCTAAAGAGAATATACGAAGGAAACAAGAGCAGCAAAATAGAGGAAGAGGCAAGAATTTCAAAGGTAGAGGCAGCTTTGGGGGTAGAAATCAGTACCAAAAACATCAAGAGGTATATAATCCTAATGATTCAAGTGGAGACTCAAGCAATATAGGGGGATTCAGGGGTAGGAGACACAATGGTAAAGGCAGATTTAATGGAGGGAGATGTTACACTTGCAACCAGCTTGGACATCCATCCTTCAAATGCCCAGAAAAGAAAGGATCAAGCTCTCATGGTGGAGAGAGGAGGAATCAATTGGTACATGAAGATGAATAAAGTGTGACCTCACCTGCAATAAACCTCACATCAGAAGTTGGAGAGAACTTGATGATTAGGAGAGCATTGCTCAAGGCACCAATCCCTGAAGAACCCCCACAAAGGAAGGCACTCTTCAGAATCAATTGCAAGGTACAAGGTAAGGTGTGTAAGATAGTAGTGGACTCAGGATCAAATGATAATCTTGCTTCAATTGAGATGGTAGAAAAATTGAATTTGAAAAGGATTTCTCACCCTAACCCATACAAAGTTCCATAGCTTAGTAAAGGACAACAGGTCTTGGTGAATGAGCAAGTATGGGTAGAATTCAACATTGGGTCATACAAGGACAAGATCCTATGTGACATCATCCCTATGGATGTGTGCCACTTACTACTTGGGAGGCCTTGGCAGTTTGATAGGAAGGCCAAGCATGATGGGGAGAAGAATACATACTCCATTGTGAAGGATGGGGTGGCTTACAACCTCACACCTCTCATTGAAGAAGACAAGGCAAAGCATGAAGGGCCTAGTGTTTTGATGGTGGGTGAGAAGGAGTTCATGAAGACCTTGAAGGAAAGTGGAGGAAGAGGATTCTTCCTGATTATGAAGCCAAAGAGTGAAGCAGATCTGCCCACAAAGAAGGAGAAAGATGCACCTAGAGAGGTCCAAGAGTTGTTGGAAAGCTACAAGGACATAATAGTAAATGAACTACCTAGTTCCCTACCTCCCATTAGGGATATAAGCCACCATATTGATCTGATTCCAAGGGCTACATTGCCCAATAAGGTTGCATATAAGATGACACCTACTCAAAATGAGGAGATTGCAAGACAAGTGCAAGATTTGTTGGATAAAGGGCTAGTGAGAAAGAGTTTCAGTCCATGTGTTGTGCCTACTGTCCTAGCACCAAGGAAGGATGGGAATTGGAGGCTTTGCATTGATTCAAGAGCCATTAATAGGATCACAATAAGATATAGGTTCCCAATGCCAAGAATGGAGGACCTAATGGATTGCCTAGTAGGGGGATCCTACTTTTTCAAGATTGATTTGAAAAGCGGTTATCATCAGATAAGGATCAGAGAGGGGGATGAATGGAAGACAGCTTTCAAGACTAATGAGGGCCTCTATGAATGGTTGGTGATGCCCTTTGGGTTGTCAAATTCCCCTAGCACCTTTATGCGCCTTATGAATGAGGTATTGAGACATTTCATTGGAAAGTTTATTGTGGTTTATCTAGATGATATTCTTGTGTTTAACAGGTCTAAATAAGAAAATTTAAAGCACCTTGACATGGTATTGAAGAGGTTACAAGAGGAGAAGTTGTTGATCAACATGGAAAAGTGTGAATTTATGAAAGGAGAACTAGTGTACCTTGAATTTGTCATCTCCAAGGGATGTTTGAAGATGGATCCTTCAAAGGTGGATGCTATTCTTACTTGGCCAACACCAAAATCCATGGGAGATGTGAGAAGCTTTCATGGACTTGCAAGCTTTTATAGAAAGTTCATCAAGAACTTTAGTCAAATTTGTGCACCCATCTTGGACACCATCAAAGGAGGTAACAAGGGTAAGTTTTCTTGGACCAATGAGGCTGATAAAGGGTTTGAATATCTGAAAAAGAGAGTAGCACAACAACCTATACTTGTGCTCCCTGATTTTGATAAGTTTTTTACAATTGAATGTGATGCTAGTAACCAAGCAATAGGGGCTATCTTGAGCCAAGAAGGCAAACCGGTTGCATTTTTTAGTGAAAGGCTGAATGAAGCAAAGAGGAAGTATTCTTCCTATGATTTGGAATTGTATGCTATGGTCCAAGCCCTCAAAAAGTGGAGGCACTACTTGTTACCTAAAGAATTTTTTGTCTCTCCTAATAATCATGCTTTGAGTTTCTTGAATGCATAGGATAAACTCAATCATAGGCACATGAAGTGGGTGGAGTCTTTACATGCCTATACATTCACAATAAATCATAAGAAGGGCCAAGCAAACAAGGTGGCAGATGCTCTCAGTGGAAGGGAACTTGTGGTGCAAGAGATTCAACTCCAAAGCATGGGGGTTGATGCATTGAAAGACATGTATCATGAAGATGCATATTTTAAGGAGGTATACAATGTTTGTGATCATCATTTGAATACTTTTCATGGTGAATACTCTAATTTTTTGTTGCAGAATGGTTTTCTCTTTAAAGGAAGTCAATTGTGTGTGCCTAAATGCTCAATGAGGGAGAATATTATAAAGGAGAAACACAGTGGGAGTCTTGGAGATCATTTTGGCCTTGATAAGACCTTGGAACAAGTAAGGAGGTACTACTATTGGCCAAGGCTGCAAGTGGATGTGAGAAAGTTTGTGGAAGGATGCACAATCTGCCAAAGAGCAAAGGGAACTTCATCAAATGTAGGGCTCTATCAGCCACTCCCCATTCCCAATAGGCCTTGGGAGAGTGTAAGTATGGATTTTGTCTTGGGACTGCCTAGGACACAAAGAGGTTTTGATAGTGTTTTTGTGGTGGTTGATAGGTTTAGTAAGATGGCTCATTTTATTCCTTGTAAATGCACAAATGATGCATCTAGTATAGCAGGTATCTTCTCTAAGGAAGTTGTTAGAATACATGGATTTCCCTTAAGTATTGTTTCTGACAGGGATTCTAAGTTCATAGGTCAATTTTGGAGGACCTTGTGGAAGAAACTTGGCACAAATCTGTCATTTAGCTCTGCATACCATCCACAAACGAATGGAAAAATTGAAGTGGTGAATAGATCATTGGGAAATCTCTTGAGATGTCTTACCAAGGAGCATGGACAAGCTTGGGATTTGATTCTACCTCAGGCTGAATTTGATTACAATGACTCCATGAATAGGAGCATTGGTAGGAGCCCTTTTGAAGTAGTCTATGGCATACACCCTAGAGGGTTCTATGAATTGAGAGATCTACAAGGAGTTGATAGGAGAAGTGCTCAAGGATAGGACTTTGCTGTTACAATCAGGAATATCCATCAACAAGTGAAGGAAACTCTACAAAAGAATGTTGAGAAGTACAAAGAAAGAGCAGATTTGAAGAAGAGGGATGTTCAATACAAGGTTGGAGATTTGGTGATGACTCACTTGAAGAAGGAGAGACTTCCAAAGGGAAATTATACTAAACTCATGATGAAGAAGATAGGACCTTACAAGGTGGTCCACAAGTTTGGCTAAAATGCTTATGAAATAGAGCTACCTCCTGGGGTGGCAATCTCTCCTATCTTTAATGTTTCTGATTCGTATCCTTTCAAAGCTTTTGTGAATGCAGGGGATGTAGCAGGTCCAACACCAATGGAAGATGAAGATTGGGTTAAGGAATTACCCCCAAGCCAACCTATGACTCTTGAATGCATCCTAGACACCAAGGAGACAAAGAGGACTAGAAGGAAGGTCTACAAGGAGTATTTGGTTAAGTGGCAAGGTCTACCTGAAGAGGATACCACTTGGATCTTTGAAATTGACATTAAACAGCATGGAACTACTGTAGAAGACCTGATCTCGAAGAGGACTTGAGATCTTTTTCTTGCTTGGGAGTATGGTGCAGGAGCACCCATGGGTCTAATGGACCTAGAAGGTTTGGTTGTGTTTTCTTTCTTGTTTTTGTGTTAGAATAATGTCCTAAGGACCATTTAAATGCTTTTTAATAGGTCTCCTAGGGATTTGGTGGAGTTTTGGTCTTGATGACCAACTTTTTGTACAAACAAGGTCTCCATCCTCCTTTGTAAGTCTAGTACATTTTGGAAAACTAATGAAATAAGGATGCCTTGTTGTATCTAGACACTTGAGGGGAGTCACCTTGCTCATTTTAGTTGGCTTGTATGCCTTTCACACATTTTGGAAGCATCTTTGTAGGCAAGTTGGTGAAAATTGTCTAAATTGCCTTAATTAGGCATCAATGTGTTCAAATGAAGTCTAAATGTGTTTCCAATGACCAAATGATTAAAATGGCAGTTGGAGGACGTTGTAGGGAGTTAGTAGGCTTCAAATATTCCTCTCTTGGTTGAGGAAAGGTTGTTGAACAAGTTTGGAATGAGTTTTTAATAAGAAGTTTGCTGTTTTTTTGTGTTTTCATTAAGAAATTGTTGATCCCATACATTGTACAGCCTCTACATGTTTCTCCACACTACAATACTATAATGGTTGGAAAGATAATGGAATAATATTTATTTTGGAGTTGGAATGGTGTGATTTCATTGAGAATTGAGTGAGATATCCCCATTTTCCTACCAGGTGGTCTTAAACCCCATGTTTTTCTGTAGAATTTTCTGATCCCGTGTTTGGTAAGGTCTGCACGTTTTGTTTTATACTTGAAGAATGTAATGGTTGGAAATGAAATTGAATAAGGTTTCTTTTGGAATTAGAGTGGTGATATTTCATTGAGTAATAAGGGAGATATCGTAATTTTACTCCCGGGTGGTTTGAAAACCCATAAAATTAAAGTTTTGAGCAAAATATGGGTGCATCTTCCATTCCCACACTGTAGAATCGCCAAGTATTGGTGGGATGGAAGGTTTGAGGGTGTACTATTGTTTCCTATAAGTCTTGGAGAACATCAAGCACTTTGGAGGCAAATGGGGCAATGTTTTGGCTTGACATCTCTATGTGGCAAGCCCATGTGACAAGCAAAAAAGTGAGTTTTTGCTTGATTTTGAAGAATCTATTTGAAGGGCACTTAGGAATGATGGTAACAGGTGTGGAAAGCCTGTAGGAGTTCAGTTTTTGGCTTTGGGGTGAAGGGGAGAGCCTAGATATTCAAGACCCAGGTGTAGGTCTGTGATTTAAGTCTCTTGGAGCAATGGTAGAATGGTTTATTGTGGTTTATGCCTTGACAATCATGGGAAAAGGTTTTGAGACTTGGTAGAGGCCCACTTGGGGTTTTTGAATCCAAGGGTTTGGTGTCATAACAGTCCTCCTTGTGGATTTTGTATTGACTATCCTACCGGGTAAGGCTACTAGCCTTTTGAGAAAAAAGGGGTCTAAATCACCATAGTGTTGGGTGTTTGTTGAAACCTAGGTGCTAGAGGGTCTTTGCCATCATAGTTGGGTGTTTTCTATCCCTTCCACTCTGCATTAGAAATCTAGGTTGAGCAAGTGACTAGAAATGGACTCTTTTGCATTGAAAGAGGTGTAATATTATATAAGGAAATTGAGGAAAAATCCAAGGAACTAAATAATGATCTCTAAATACTAAGAAAATGAGAATTTATCTAGAATTTAGTAGTAAGATTGATATATATATAAATTGATACAAATACACAATTAAACAAAAAACTCCCCATATTTATTTTAAATGTTTGATAGATGTTATTCATTACATATTTTTTTAAATTTTGTGCTTTTGGTGGAGTTATTATTGGAAGGAGAATATAATTGTAAACTATGTATTTTAAGTAAATATATATCTTTTAATATTTAAAATTACTTAAATAGTTTCCTCATTGATATCTTGTTTACTTTGACATACACCATAATAGTTCACATGCACATTGAAATGTCAGAGAAAACAAATATTCATGCCCTTTTTAATTACTATTTTTGGTAAACTTTGACTAGATTGTCCTTTGTGCAATAACAAGTCTAGAAGTGGGATATTCTTGTGTGAATTAATATCATGACATTATCTTACCTTGCATAAGATTTACTAGTGCAAAGTTGACCTAGTAATTATGAACCCTACACTTTTAAAATTTATATTCAATTTAAATGTTGACAACACCCTCCCACTAATCATTGTGAGCTTACCTAATGCATGTTTATCTTGATTTGCATGCTATATTTAATTTTAAAAAATCATTTAAGCATTTAAAATTATCAAAGATTATTAGGACAATGAGGATTTATCAAAAGAGCATTTTTATTGAGAGAAATGAAACAACATTTTCTCATAACATATATCATCATGCCTCTAATCATTATTCATATATCATGAAATTGGTTTGATTAGGGCTCTAATTGAGGAGAACATAATCCTCACAATTTAGCACATTCCCTAAAAATGTTACTAAACACTATCTATATTGAGGTTCAAATATTAGAAGATCAAGGCAACTAAATTCTAAACATCAATTTTTTGCTAGTTGATTCTTATGGTATAGATTTATATTTGCACACTAGTTCGGTTTCTTAGACATGGATATGAACCAAAGCAATACTCAGACATTTATTGATCATCTAAGGATCTAAATGAGGATAACACAAACCTCACAATTTAATAGATTTTATAATGATGTTTGTAAACATTGTCAATCCATAATAAAGTGTAAATGTAAAAGAGATTTTAAAAATTATTTTTTTACTAGTTGATTATTGGAATTATAGATTGAAATTATAGATTGAAGCGTGTACACTAGTTTTATTTAACATCTGCATATCAAATAGCACCACATTTAATTCATTTAATTTTAATATCAATCATTTTATTAAAAACATTATTATTTTAAAGTAAAACATAATAAACATTTTCTTCATTAAAATAAACAATTAAATATAATTAACATTAATAAGTTTTATAAATAAGATATAAATCTTAAAAAAAAATAGTTAATAAGTTTTATAAATAAGATATAAATCTTAAAAAAAAATAGTTAATACGAAAGATATAAGAAAAATAAATTATTTCTATTTCCCAGCACGCAAAGATTAACCCATTCTTCGTGATATAAAGTAACACTCACCACAATTCATGTAATGAATTGAATTTGGGATTAAAACTAAATCCCCCAATCCAATTACCAAGCAAATCGGTGATGCCAGCCATGATGAAACAGGGGGAACGGGCCATAAAGAATGAGAATACGTGAATGGGGCTTAAAAAAGTGAAATGCCTAACTTCTGAATACATTGCCAGTTTGAGTCCTTCCTCGGAGTTGATCGAGTGTCTTGTTTTCCCTGCATGAATGCCGATAGAGAAATCAACGCTTCTGTCTGCAAAGATTTACTGCACGCAAAAGGCCCCTAAGACTGTGAGGAGTTCGTGACCCAATCTATTCTTTCTATTTAGTTAATGCTACAGATATAGAGTTATTTCTGCCTCAATCTAGATTGGAGAAAGATTCGACCTGCATTAGCAACAGCGTTGAAGTCGAAGCCTCCACTGTCTGTAAGAGATGGGATTCACCCTTACGGGAAAGGGAAGGATCAGAACATGACAGACAAATGTGTGAAGTGGAAACGGCAAATGCGAACTGCTACGGAAGGAGAAGGGAATGATAAATGTAAACATAGATTTGAAATGGTGTGGTTAAAAAAATGCTACGGAAATGAGAGGTTGGGTTAAAAGGGCCCCACATGGCCCCCAGGACATCTAAGGGAGTGTACCCTCAGAGTGTGCAGGTTAAGCCTGCCCGTGCCGAAGCCCTCTCCTTTATTACGGCCTCTAGCGGATTCTTCATAACACATGTGAACTCCTCCATCTCAGCAAGATCCACCGTTTCTCCTGGTTTGCTCTGCCATTCAAATTTGTGAACCAGTGTGGCCACAATAAGCTCAACATGGATCATGGCCAGTCCTAAGCCAGGGCAAATCCTCCTCCCCACGCCAAACGGCATCATCTTGATCTCCTTGCTTCCTGTCATATCCACTTCCGCCTTCATAAATCTTTCGGGTATAAACTCCGCAGGATTCTCCCACTCTGCTGGATCGTTGCCCATCAACCGAACACAAAAATTCACAACCGCTCCCTCAGGGATTTCATAACCCCCAAGAGTAGAGGCTTCCGTAACGGCGTGCGAAAGAACGAACTTTCCCGGTGGGTGCCGGCGCAGCGCCTCCTTCACCACTGCCTCCAGGTATTGCATTTGAGAAAGCTTCTCCTCTTCCACCAAGTTAGCCTCCTCTTTACCAACAACGCCTACAATTTCCTTGTAAACCTTGGTCTGGACATGTGGATGTTTTACCAAGTTAGCCATGACCCACTGTATCGTGGTCGATGTGGTGTCGGTGCCGGCGTTAATGAACTCTGAGCACAGAGTCACCATCTCTTCGTCGGTCAAACATCTCCCGCCGTCAACGGTCAGAGAAAACAGAGAATCAACATACGCCCTGCAATCTTCGCCCTTTCCCTCCTCTAACTCCGCCCGGCGCCGGTTAATAAGCGCAACCAGTGTCTCGATCTGACGGCGGTGGATTCCCTGCATCTGCTCTCGCCGCTTCCTAAAGAAAACCTCGAGAATGGGAAACGTATCCTCTAACTTTACGCCCGCACCGCTGAGAAGCAATTCTCGCATAACGCCCTCCACCTCTCGGACCGCCTTCTCCTCCAGGCGTAGTCCAAAACACATGTAGAGCAGTACGCAAAAGGCCGCGTACCTCACATGCTTTATCACTTTTACAGCGCCTTCGTTTTGCGTGGCCTCGCTTTTCAAACCCTCCATGAGCACTTCCAGACCCCACTCTCTGCCCTTCCGGAAGGACTTCAAGGCAACCGAGCTGAGGGTTTCGCTCACCAGATTACGGCGGAGGGTTCGCCACACTGGCCCGTAGGCGGCGGAATTTATGTTCATCTGGTTGCTGGAGAAGAGCTTACGGTAGCCCTCGGCGGGCGGTCTGTTGGCAAAGACGGAGCCTTTCTGTACCAGAGCCTCGTGAGCCAACTCACGGCTTGCTACAATTATTAGCGGTTGAGGCCCGAATCTAATCGTGAAAATTGGACCGTATTTTCCATGGGCTCTTTCTATATAATCTTGAAAGCTTTGGTTCGAGAGCTTAATCTGTACTAGGTTGCCAAGAATCGGCCATCCTGGAGGACCCGGAGGGAGATTAGCTCTCTTCTTGTACTTTATCAGGAGTAGCAGTGGAAGCGCCAAAAGCAGAACAAGATACACAAATGAATCCATACCCAAGGCGGCTGGAAATGTGTCCTCCAGGCTCAATTTTTTATATATATTAATTGATTTTGTGCATCTGAATCTTATAATCGATTATTCCTGTCAACTGCGGACTGACGAGATAAGGTCGTTTATGGTTTAAGATTTTAGTGGGGTTAAAAATTGAATGGCCGAGCATCATTCCTTATCCGATCGTTGGCATGGAACTCTTGGAAAAACTATGGCCGTGGAATTAAAGTAAGAGAGACGACTCTTGGATTAAAGCCTTTAAGGGAGAAAAACAAATCTAGGGGCAAGAGGTGAGTAGCTCAATGGGTTAATTTTGCGAGCTTGTAACTGTTTTATGGAATAGCGTAGGATTTTTGTTTTTTAAAATGTGAACGGTCCTTTTATCTATCTACAATTAAGTTTCGGAGGTGTTAATCATTTCAACACTTTTCTAATAAAAAAGTATCTAAAAATTGTCATGTTAAAGGTTTGACGGAAACTTAATCATGGTATCCTTAGTAGTTAAATAAAAAACATTATATGTTCAATAACATTCTGTTTTCACAGTCCATAATAGATCATTCAAGATTTCTGGATAAACTGTGTGCTGATTTTTAAATCAACGTTTCGGATCATACTCCATGATCCATCATCAGAATGATAAGCAGATGATGGAGTATGATCATGGAGTATGATCCGAAACGTTGATGTAAAAATCAGCACACGGTTTATCCAAAAATCTTGAATGATACATTAGATGTTGTTAGTAGAATATCATATTTTTATTTAAAACATAACTTATCTATAATCTAAATGGACCAAATACTTATTGGTAACCAAAAATCTTTGTTATCTTTATTTTTTATATCCAACACAAGTGGACCAATAGTTGAACACAAAAACTATTTGTTGTAACAAAAACAACATATTGATATTTTAAACAACTTATATCTAACAAAAATGACCAATAGTTGATTGAGCACTAAATTCTTTTGACAATCATTCACATTTCATGAAAAAAATACAATGTATTTATTGTGCTCACCTTTTATACTTGTTATAGGACAAATTATTAATATGAAGTATTCCAATGCATATACATTGCTGCCTCAATAGTTGTACACATAGAGTCATATTTTTCACTATAAAAACAATACTTGTTTAAATGAACACCTTATTTTATAAATCACACACTTATTTCGCTTGTTAATCAGCATTTAGTGGATAGTTATGATATTTTATTTGAAAAAAAATGGTATTTATTTCACCTATTAATGAATGTATTTATGGGTTTTTATATAACATTCATAAGTGTTCATGTGTTCAAGTGTAGGTCCATCTTGATCAACATTTGGTTACTTTTTTATTTACTTGTGGACTAATTATTGACAATTTGTAAAGTATAAATATGGTGCAAGACTATATATTATTTAATCACAAGTGCAATAATAACAATTGGACCTCATTTAACTATCGGCCCCTCTCCCCTAACAATTAATTTGTGTTTAAAATAGTGAAGTATTTAAAAATAGAAAATGGTGGATAGGTGTAATATTTAATTTTTGAATTTCAAAAAATCTAATAATTAATTTATGTTTAAACTAGTAAAATATCTAAAAGTGTTAGTCAATGGTGTGTGTGTATAGTCAAATGGTGTACATTTATATTTTTTAGATCTTTTATAGTACTGTTTATTTGATAAAAATACAAATATTTATGTTTACAAATTATTTGATAGGACTCCCAAGTGTTGCTTATGATGTATTAAGACTTTCACATAATGATATTATAAAATATTTTGGATGATTTTATAAGAAAGAAACAAATTGAAGGTAAAGATACAAAGATTTACAATAAATATGAACTATAAGAATTTGGATACATTTATAATTAACTTTTTAACTCAATTTGTACGAACAAAATATGGGTTTATTAGATTTTATGATTGGAGTCCAACTTTGTCAAAGAGATCAATATATTATTGAATTTATGCAAGGTCCACCCATCTTTTGTTTGGATACAAATTTCACATATTTAGTGTGATGGAAAAAAGTAAGAATCCTTATGAAAATGTTATCTAAAATAAAAATTTAACTTCCATTAATGTTATTTGGAAAGATCTTGTAAATGGGTGATGTCTTTATTGTTAGATTGTACCCATGCTAACGCCTATATTTCACCAACAATAAGCTTTTGATTTTTCTCTTAAAAACGTAACCAACGACATTCTAGAGTAATCATCAATAAGTAACATAAAATACCTTTCACCTTGTTGACTCTTTGTTCTTGTAGGTCTGCATGGGTTAATGTGAATCAACTCCAATGGCATTGTAGAAGAACATTCCTTACTCTTGAAACTTCTCTTTTTTTTCTTTCTTATTTGACACTCTTTGCATAATGTGTTTACAAGCTTTATTATCTTAGGAAATCTCTCACTAGATGAGTAGAGTTGATCCTCACCATATTGTCAAAGTTGATGTGTCCCATTCACTTGTGCCACAACCAAGACTCACCAGATTGAACTAATAAGTAGGTTCTTCCATTTTCCTTCTTTAGATGATAGACATTTCCATTTGTCCTAGTACCTTCTGCAAAGTTAATCTTTTGGACCCTTCCTTTTTGATCTCAGAAACTTTGGCATGAAATGTAAGGTTGTATCCTTTACTGCACATCTAACTGACATTGAGGAGATTATGCTTCAACCTTTTGACATAGACAAAATCCTCGATATTTTTCTTTCCATCAATGGTTATAGCACCCTTTCCACAAATTTGAATTGACTCATCAGGCACTAAACTTGATAGCTCCACTATTCCACTTCTTAAGGTTAATGATCAATTACCCAAGAATTTGCTTCTTCCTTTGCATGAAAGGCAATCCACACAACCAAATTGATTTTTCATTATTTTTGTTAGCTTGCAAGGACGTACTAGACATCTTACACTTTTCAATATCACTCATTTTTTCAACAAATTTCAAGGCCATAAAGAGTATTTAATTATTTGAATCACCATGATCCTCATCTTTTGAAGAACATCCACTGTCCTTGGAATAAAGAATTCTTTTTAACTTCTCTCTTTTGTTGCTATTTTTTGATTCTTTGAAATGACATTTAGAGGAAAAATGAACAATTCCCCCACAATTGAAGCACTTGAAAGGTACAACTTATATTTGTATTTATCGATGACCTTCTTCAATCTTCTCAAAAATTTTGATTCTATCTCATCAAAGTCACCAAACTGATCAGATGTTTCACCTTCTTACTAACTTTGAATGTTGCTTTCTTCTTTGGAGCATCTTTGTCAAACTCATTTCAAAGGCTATGAGAGCTACAAACAATTGATCCACTAAATAATTATTCAAATCCTTAGACTCCTCAATAGAAAATACCTTATGACTATAAGATATATGGAGAGATCTCATAACCTCCTTCACAATCTCATCTTATTTCACATCTCCACCAAGACCTTTGATGCTAGTAATTACTTCATCCACTTGGAGCTAATAACTAGCAATTTCTTTATCCTCTTTCATCCTTAGGGTCTCAAATTTTCTCTTGAATATTTACATCTTGACTTGCTTTACTTCACTATCTCCTTCATAAATTTTGCTAAGTTTTTCCCATACATCCTTAGTAGAACTGTAATTCATCACCTTCAGAAGTTTTGAGTCAACTAACCAACACATGATAACATTCTTTTCCAAGTGGAATTTTTCTAATACAATCTAATCTCAGTTGGATCTAAAGGAGGAGCAATAGGAGTAGTGTAACCATCCTTGACAAATTGTCAAACACCAAACCCTAAGGAGGAAAGATAACCTTCCATTCTCACTTTCCAAAAGGTATAATTTGTTTCATCAAACCTAGGTCCTTTATAAGATCCATCATGTGCCATCTTGGACCTTCCTCAAGTAGATAAGCTCCTTCTAAGGAAATTGGCTATGATACCAATTGTTGAACACACTCTGATGTTGAGAGGGGGGTGAATTAGTATCTTTAAAAACTTAAATGCTTCCACACAATACAAATTTAGCCTTCTAACAAGATCATCAACCCTTAAACAAATCAGTAAACTCTTAATCAAATTAGCAACAATGAAAGATAAGGCAATGAACACACATGTACAAGATAAAACCAGATATATGTGGAAAACCCAAGAAGGGAAAAACCACAGTGAGAAATCTCACAATATATGAAGCTCACTACTTGCAAAAATACAATTTTATTTTAAGGCTCACTACCTAAGGAAGTGCATTGCTCCTAGAAGGACTTGCAAACTAAGATGCACAATCTTAGGGTAAGATAAAAAGGACTTGTAGGATGAGGCACACAACCTCAGGGAAAGGTACAAGCACCTGCTAGGAAGACTCACTATCTTCAAGCAGGATACATGAAGATATTGATTTACAACATATTTCAACAATACACTCTACTGATTGAGGTGTTGAAGCACATCTACCGTATATTTTCCACAACTCATACTCCTTACATTATCACACCACACACTCACATCTTGAAAATTATTTTCTTCCATTTATATCCTCCACAAGTAAGGAAACATCAAATTAAGTCAGACAAAACAAGAGATAAGAAATAACCGAGCAACAAGTCAACCACAAAAATAATGTGATGAAAGAGGTCTTATCCAACAAATAATGAGGACCTAAAATAACTTACTACATTTAGGTGATCCCACAATACTGGTTTACAGTTTTTGGCCAAATTGGACACTGAAGTGATTTTTTCTAACTAAATTTTCACTTTCAGGCACTTATAGCAGCTAAACCATGAGGAATTTGAAGATGATGCAAACTAGTGATTTGTGAAATTTTGTCTGCAGATTCTAAATATATTTATTTCAAAAAAATTGGAAATAGATTGCACTTCTTTTTCCATCTCCTTTGAAAACTAGTTTTTATCAGTAAACACCATTTTTAAGGAGTGATGCTCACCGTATACAACATAACTTTTTTTTTTATGAAGGATAAAATTCTATTTTTTAAAATTTAGATTTGTAACTATAATATCTAACCCTTTCATTTGGTTTCATATTTTTTTATTGAATATTTTTTTCTTAATCAAATTTCGAAGTCAAACCAATTATAATTCAGACATAGGTGGACCGTATACAACATTTAACTTTTTTTTTATGTATCGAAATTCCTTTTTTTTTTTACTGGATCAAGGACATCAATACCTAGCTTACACATATTTTTCAAAATTTTATTTTGATAATCTGTTATTTTTCCACATGTGAAGAACAAAGACCTTGATTTTTGGTGAAAAACCTATGTTTAATCAAACTAAAAAAACAAATACATAATAAAACCAAAACATATTAAAATTATATTCGATGGATAGCTCATTCTGAGGACTACCATCATCCAGTTTGGTCAGTGAAGCATCCTCCATTTTCATTCTCAACTCGAACTTCGAAGGGTAAAATTCTATAAATTTTTGGTGCCAAAGGGGGAGAAAGGGGGAAAAGGTGGGTTCGATCAAACCATTGTTTTCTCGAACCCCCCTAAACCTAATCTGCTAATTGATCAATCACATCCCTGACTAGCTAATCTATTTCTCAATCACCCAAATTGTGCAATCAATTTTACACAATTTTATCATATCTAATTCCTCTCAACACACTCCGATCGTTGATCTGGATATTCTAGGTATGTGCAGGATCATCATGGAAAAAATAGGCCCTTAAGTGGCAATGAAAATTCAAAAAATCAAAGTTAGGAAACTTGACATAAAAATTTGAATAAGTTATCTATAATTTCAAAAAAATTAAGAATAGAATTTGTAGAAAATTGAATGTAGTTTCTAAACTACTAGGTTTATTTTTTATTTTTTTAAAATCTATTTGGTGAAAATTTGAAATTTCAATGCAGTAGTACTTAAATTTCAAGGAAAAAATAAGTAGGTGCCTGTCTGACCACCCTAACCATAATAAAATGATAATATTTTTTTATAATATTTTAGATATAAGTAGAGGAATCATGTCCTGATGTGATGCATGGTTTTTTGTATTTTTTTCCAAGTAAATATTTTATTATGATTTTTTTATTACAACTTTTAAAAAATATAAAAAATTGTATGTCTAACCACCTTAACTTGGTCAAAACTTCATGAAATTCATTTTTTTTTTAATCCTATAGTATGTGAAGCATAGAATGTGATGCATCTTTTAGATTCAAATTTTTTGATATCGTTTGAAAGCTATAGATGTTTTTCAATCATCCTATCAATTAGGACTTTAGTCGTAATTCAAATAGAAAATAAATAATAATAATTTATTAAATTCAAAGTAAAGCATAATTTATATTGGTGGAAAGTTGAGAATATCCTCAAAAAACCCTTTTCATTTCATCAATTTTGGGTTAAAAAAAATCGTCAGCCACATGGGCCATCATATCACTTACATATCGCCACTTTTTGGTCCATCATGATCCTGCACATACCCTTCTTCAAAAAAATCTTGATCATCCATTTTGAATCTCATTTTCTATATAACAAACCCCTTTCCTCACAAATAAGGATTAGAGAATCAACATACATTGAGCAATGAAGTGTTGTCAAGAACACCATTGATAGAGCTTCACCCTTGTATTTGATCAACCAACCAAAATAGTCACTTATCAAGATTTTGCACATGAACTTTGGAGGCTTCACAGTGATAAGAACCCAACATCAAACGAATACACTCCACTATAGGATGGTAATACTGTGTTATTTCTTGTACATTTAATACGGTAATCATAGATTCATTTATGCATGTTACAATAGCTTAGTTTAATTTTTTATGTGTAGGTTTAGATCTTAGAATTAATGTGTTTAATCTTAGTTTAGATTCTTAGATTAGCATGTTTCGATCCATCTTTCAGTCTAACGTTCTCCCCCTGACACAAAGATATAAGGAGATATAGATAGGGGAGGATATGGAGAGCTAGACAAACAAAGAGAATTAGAGATAGGTAAATAGAGATGGTGAGAGGGAGAGAGAAATAGGGGGAGATAGAGAAATGGAGAAATAAGTAGCGATAGATAGAAATATATGGGAAGAGAAAGAGAGATATATGGGAAGAGAAAGGGAGAGATATGTAGAGATAGATAGATAGATAGATAGGGGGATAAGGAGGGAGTGAGGGAGGGAGAGATGGGGAGAGATAGAGAGAGGGGGGAGATAGAAGAGAGAGGGAGAGAAAGGGAGAGAAATAAGTAGAGGAGAGGTAGAGAAGAGGGAGAGAGGGGGGAGATAGAAGAGAGAGGGAGAGAAAGGGAGAGAAATAGGTAGAGGAGAGGTAGAGAAGAGGGAGAGAGGGGGAGAGATAGGTCGAAGAGGAAGAGAGAGAAGAGGGGGAGAGAGGGAGAGAGATAGGTAGAAGAGGGAGATAAATGAGAGGGGGGGGAGGGAGACCGATATGTAGAGAGGGAGAGAGAGAAGAAGATTGGGGAGAGAGGGAGAGATAGCTCAATATATATAGAGGGAGAGGGAGAAACATAGAAAGGGAAGGAGAGTTAGAGGGAAGAGTGAGATAGAGGGGGGTAAGGAGATAGAGATAGATAGAAAGATAGAGATAGAGATGAAGATGGAGATGGAAAGGGATAGTGAGAGGAGAGAAGGATAGGGAGAGATAAAGAGAGATCAAAGAGAAGGATATATAGAGATGGAAGAGATAAATATATAGAGGGATAGAGAGGGAGATGGATGGATGGATAGAGAGTGATTGAAATAAAACCTTTGAATCAAGAAGATAATTAGGTTCCATTACCAACAGGATCATGTTATGTTTGCAATAAGGAGAGAGGGAGAGAGAGAGGGAGAGGTAGTGATATAAAGAGGGAGAGATAGAGGGGGGGAAGATTAAGAGAGAGAGAGAGAGGGGTAAGGAGATAGAGATAGATAGGAAGATAGAGATAGGTATGGAGATGGAGAAGGAGAGGGATATGGAGAGAAGGAGAGAAGGAGAGGGAGAGATAAAGAGAGAGAGGAGAGAAGGATATATAGATATGGAAGAGATAAATATATAGAGAGGGATAGAGAGGTATATAGATGGATGGATAGAGAGAGTGAGACATGTCTAGAGAGATATAGAGGAAGAGGGAGAGGGAGATATATATATATATATATATATATATATATGGTGATATGTAGTGATAGAGAGATAGAGATATAAGGAGACATAGATAGGGGAGGATATGGAGAGAGAGACAAAGAGATAGAAAAACAAAGAGAATTAGAGATGGTGAGAGGGAGAGATAAATAGGGGAAGATAGAGAAAGGGAGAAAGAATTTGGGGGAGATAGAGATATATGGGAAGAGAAAGAGAGATAGAGAGATATATGTGATTTTATCTCTATCTGTGTCTCTCTCCTATTCTCTCTTTCTCTTTTCCTTTATCTATTTTTCTCTATCTCCCTCACTATCTCTACCTCTTTCTTTGTCCCTCTTTATTCCTCTATATCTCTACTTATCTCTATATATATCTATCTCTCCCGCTTTATCTCTCTATTTCTATTTATCTCTTTCTCTCTCTTCTCTCTTTTTTCTCCCTATCCCTCTTTTTATCCCTTTATTTCTATCTTTGTTCCCCTCTCTTTATCTATCTTCACCTCTTTCTCCTCATTTGTCTCATTTTTCTCCCTCTCTCTTGCTCTCTTTCTCTTTTTTCTCTCTCCACGTATCTGTATATTATCTCTATATCCCTCTCCCTTTTCTCTTCCTTTCTCTTTCTCTCTCTATATGTTTGTCTTCTTAAGTGTGCAATGGGTACATTGAAGAGGTATTAAAGGTGAATTATTACATCCTTAATAAAATGGCATGCTACCTTGAGCATAACTCCCCAAGGACACATGCCATCCTTGGATTGCTGACATGAAATGACCAATCAAAAGTTAGTTTCCATTTTCTCTCTCTTTTCCCATGTATATCTTATATTTCTCTCTCATGCTCTCTTTCTTTGTCTATTCCTTTCTCTTTCAATATCTATCCCCATCTCTCTCTCTTTCTCTCTCTTAATTTTTCTCCTTCTCTCATTCTCTATCTTTTGAGTTTTTCTCTCTTTATTAACCGATAAACTACATATATTGTGAGATTTGAGGCTGAAATAAGTCTCATGCCTACAAACCACTATTGAGTCGTTGGAAAACAAGTTTCAACTACCATTTAATGGTAAATCAACTGCATTTTAATAGTAAAATCCTATAAATATTAGGTAAAAGCCTCCAAAATATCACTTTTCACATAGAAGTCGTATAAATATTGATTTGGAAACTAGATGGGAAAATTTCATTTCAATTTGCAATATTTTTTGTCAATTTGATGGAAACTTTCTTTTTTATTTGCATTGATTTATGTTTTAAATCTATGTGCAAATATTTTATAATTAGATAATACTTAATTTCTTAAAAAAAAAAAATCTAGATATGTCTAAATTTATTTCATTCCATTATTATCACATATTATTAATTGTTTAATTACATCGCATGTAACTAAAATTTGCAGCACATCCAAAACACATATTCTCTAACATATTAACATACATTTAGTTTTCACAATTGCGAGTAGGAGGATGTGAGAGCGAGCGGGCGAGAAAATCGGGTGGGAAAATCATAATTTTGAATCTTTGAACAATGGTGTAGGTCGTGGAAGTGCATAATCAAAAGAATTGCATGGGGAATCGAAACAAGATTCGACCAGAAAGCAAGGTAAGGAAAATAAGATTGTTCCTGATCCCAACGGAAACATCCTGGTGAACCCAGGAGGGAAGGTTGCTCCGTCTGAGATTCCTTCTTGAAGTACCAAAGGACTTTAGTATGATAATACTAAAAATGTGGTGGGGGCTGCTAGAGGGGAAGGAGCCAAACCTAAATAGTGGTAATCTCTTTTTGGGGTCAAACCAAATGGAAAATCGGCTTTCCCTCCCGTGTGCAACATCTCTGAACCAAAAAAGGGTAAGTTTTCTATTTCTATCCCAGATCCGGTCATTAATCATAATATCTCACTAATGGATAGAGTATTGGTTGGTAAATTTATGGGGCCTAGACCTAATATTGCGGTTGTCAGGATGTTTGTTAAGAAAAAATGGAGAACTACTCGCCAAGTTCTCGTCTCTACCCTACTTAAGGGTTATTTTTCTTTTGAGTTCTCGTGTAAGGAGGACACTCAAGTTTTGAGGAGTGGAGGTCCTTAGATAATTGGAAAGTCCTCCTTAGCCCTAAAGAAATGGTCCACTAATCTGGATCTTTCAGACTCTATTTTTGAAACTGTCCCTGTATGGGTGAGACTTCCTGGGCTTCCTATGGAATACTAGAATGAGGATGTTTTTAGTGGTCTAGCTATCTCTTTTGGTGAGCTCTTGTCCATTGACCCAATGATGATAGTTAGGAGATGATTGGTGTTTACTATAATATGTGTGGGTGTTTCCTAGAATGTGGATCTGTCATCGACTATTGAATTCCAATCTAAGTTGGGTACATGGGTTCAAGATATTGAGTTTGAAACGATCCCTTTTGTGTGTTTCAAGTATAGGAAATTGGGTCATTGGGCTAAGAATTGCCCGCTTAATGCCAACAAGCCAAAGGATAAGCCCCAACCTAAATCAAAGTCGGTATGGAAAAAGAAGAGTGAAGGGGAAGAGAAACAAAATAAAGAAAATAAGTTTAAAGAGAATGAAAGAAACAAGAGGGTGTTGGTCAAGGTAATTTCCAAGAACAAAGAGGTGGAAGGGACTCATGTTGATTCTGGAATATAATATGGCGGAAACCCACCACCGAGAAGCGAAAGATGAAGAGAAGAAAAATATTGATGGATTCCTGCAAAATGGAGTGGGAGACCTAGAATGTATGACACCTCAGGACAATAATCATGAGATCATTGGTTGGGGGAAGGACATTGCTGAGTTTGGTCTTGATGAAATCCCTTCATAGGGTTTTATTATGCCGATCAAGGATGGAAATTTTAGGCTGGAGATTGGGATCCCTATTTTATCTCTGGCTCTTGGTGGAAGAGAAGAGTTAGCCCTGATTTTTGAGTTTGTTGATTCATTGGAGAAGGTGATTGAATCTTTTGTGGATTCAAGCCGGAATGTAGAGTGTATAAATTTGAACTTGTCTCAAAATAGTAATGGTATGATGGATATTCTTCCCTTGGACCAGAAAGGGTATTACGTGAAAGATTGGGAGTCTAGGAGTGAGGAGGAGAGTCAGGAAGAGACTGACATAGAGAATTTAAGCTCTAATAATAAAAGGAGGAACAAGAAAAATCAACAACTAAGTACTTCGAAGGGATCTCAATGAGAACTAGAGAAAAGACAAATTGTGGAGCCATAAAGAATAGTCAAGGGAGAAGATCTACCCATTGGCACAAGGAGAATGATAGCATGCAGGATATTGCGAATGGTTATCAAAATACCATTCCCGAAATTTGTAATCTCACTCCAGGTAAGAAATGAAGATCATCTCATGGAATATTCAGGGGATTAATAGCCTCCATAATAGGGATGTGTTGCATAATTTTTTTAGAGATCATAAACCTGATATTTTATTTGTTCAGGAATCTAAAGTTCCTAAAGAAAAAGCAGAAAATATTAAGTTATTTAATATCTGTGGGGTTTAGGGGAACAGTTCAAAAGGTGCCTCTAGTGGTATTGTCACTTTTTGGAATCTTAATATTATCAAAGGTGAACCGTTGTTCGAAAGTGCTAACCATGTGGCCACCAGATTTACTCATATCAGAGACAATTTCAGTTGGATCATGTCTAACATCTATGCCCCTAATGGAAGGGGGGCTAGAAATAATTTTTTGGGAAACTTGGTTGCCTTTTGCTATAAATACATTAATGAGACCTAGGTGGTTATGGGAGATTGCAATACTCCACTACAGGATAATGAAAAGTTAAGAGGATCCCAGATCAATATGGAAATCAAAATGGACCTTTTGGATTTCATCAACAACTAAGCACTGATAGATTTAGAGCTGCAATGAGCTTCCTTTACTTGGTCTAATCATAGAGTGGGTAAGGATTTGATTCAAGTTAGATTAGAAAAAAAACCTTAATTTCCAATCAATGGTTTCTTAAGTATTTTTTCTCTTTAAAATCCCTTTCGAGGGTGGGCTCTGATCACTTTCCTATTAGCTTTGTGGTGGATCCTATTGTGGCTAAAAGAAATATCTCTTTTAGATTTGAACATATGTGGTTGCACCATCCTAAGCTCTGCGATGAGGTTAGGAAATGGTGGAATATTTATGTTTCGGGGCCTGCTATGTTGAGGGTGGCTAAAAAACTAAGAGAAGTAAAAAACAGGATTAGAGAGTGGAATAAAGATTCTTTTGGCAATATCTTTAGAAGAAAAGATGAGCTAAAGTCAGATCTAAAGGAGATCCAAGAGAAGATCCAGCAAGAGGGATGCAATATGGAGACTAGAAAGAAAGAAAGTGGGATCCTTGTGGAGATGCATGAGATCATAGCTAAAGAGGAATACTTTTGGAGACAAAGATCCAGGGTTCAATGGCTCACAGTCGAGGATAAAAATACTAGATATTTCCATATGGCTGCCCTAAAAAACCACACTGCGAATAGGATAACTTATATTGAGGAAAATGGTGTTCATTTTGAGAAGGAAGAGGGCATCAAGAGATAATATGTCCAGTATTTTAGAAATCTCCTTTTGGCTAATGATGGGGTTAGTCAAAATTTGTAGGAATCTCTATCAGCGGATATCCCCAGTCTGGTTAAGGAGGAGGACAACAAAATTCTCTCTACCATCCCGTCGAACAAAGAAATTAAGAAAGCTACTTTTTCTTTTGAAGCTAATAAAGCCCCAGACTAGATGGCTTTCCGATGTTCTTTTTTCAATGGTTTTTGGATATTGTTGAAGAGGATGTGGTGAATGCGGTTAAGGAATTCTTTGTATCAAGATGCATCCTAAAGGAACTCAATCCTACCTTCCTCGTTTTGATCCCTAAACATCCCGAGGCCACGAATTTTGAAGCTTTTAGGCCCATAAGCCTTTGTAATTCTTTCTATACAATTATTTCTGAAGTCTTGACTTCTAGACTTTTAACTATCCTGCCTTCCTTAATTTCCCCTCAGCAAAATGGCTTTGTTCTTGGAAGGAAAATTTTGGATTCGATTATAACAATGCATGAAAATATTCATTCGCTCTTCGTTTCTAAGACTGAAGGCTTTCTCCTGAAGCTTGATATTTCCAAAGCCTATGACCGAGTTGATTGGGAGTTTTTATTCAAGATAATGGTGGTGTTTGGATTCAACAAAAGAGTCATTCAAATGGTTTTCCAACTCATCTCTTGTGCTACCATCGCCATTTTCGTCAATGGGTCTCCTTCATATTCTTTTAAGAATTCTATAGGTTTAAGACAAGGAGACTCCATTTCTCCTATTTTGTTTACTATAATGGTTGAATGCCTCAAGAGGAACCTGAATAGACTGGTTGTTCAAGGATCCCTGATGGGTTTACGCCCTTCATCTAGCAACCTTGTTAGCTCTCATCAATATTTTTTTGATGACACCATTTTGATGGGTAGATTAGTAGTGACTGAGGCTAGAACTCTTAAAAAAGTTCTGGACAACTGTGAAGGAGCTTCTGGTCAAAAGATTAATATTCAAAAAAGTTCTTTATTTTTCTTCAATACTCTGGTTAGAAGATAAAACATGATAGCTAATATATTTAGTTGTAGAGTGGATGTTCTTCCTTCAATATATTTGGGCTTGCCCTTGGGCCTTAAGCCCTTTGACTCTTTCTGGAATTCTTTGGTGGACAGATTCAACAAAAGTTGGCGGGATGGAAAGGAGCTCTTCTCATTCAAGCTTGTAAGATTCAAATCCTCAAGGCCACTCTTTTGAATCTCCCGATCTATGCTCTTAGTATTTTTAATATTCCTCTTAAATATGTGAATGCTATTGAAAAAATCCAGAAACATTTTCTCTGGTCTAGAGTTGAAGAAAGGCGGCATATGCCCCTTATTTAATGGGACTTGGTTTGTAGACAGAAGAAGCTAGGGGGATTGGGCCTTAGAAAAATAAGAACTGTTTATAAATCTCTCCTAGCTAAACAGATTTGGAGAATTTTCTCTTCAATTGGAGAATGGAAGAAAATCTTATAAAGAAAATATATGGCTAACATTGGCTCTTTAAATTCTTTGTTGGGATCTCAGAGTCTACCCCGTGGACCGTCTCTTTGGAATGATATCTTAAAAGGGAGTAAAATCCTTCACTTGTGAATGGGATGGAGCATAAGAAATGGGAATCTTGTGATGTTCTGGGAGGATAGATGGATCGTGAAGGAACCTTTGGATTCTTTTAACAATTTCAAACAATGGGCGAACACATGTAAGGCTACTTTTGGAATCCTAGTTAAAGACTACTGGAGGAATAGGTGTTGGGTGAATATTTGTTAGATCAGTATGGATCTTTCCCCTATCCAGTCTTCCCTTATGGCTTTCAGAATGGACTTGAACTATCAGGAGGACATCATGGTTTGGACGGCTAGTTCATCGGGCAACTACTATGTTTCATCTACTGTATCTTTGTTTTCTTTTTCTCCTGGACCTCCCCATTTTGGGCCAAAGCTTGGTTAAGATACTTGACCCATAAGGTTAATATTTTCTTCTGGATCCTTCTTCAGAACAAGGTACTTATGGTGGACAACCTTTGTAAGAGGGTTTTTCAGATCCCCAACTGTTGCTACTTCTATAAGTGTGCAGTCTAAATGGCTAATCATTTGTCTATTCACTATCCTTTTGTGACTTCTATCTGGGAAAGGTTCTACTCTCTGTGGAGTATCTCTTGGGTGTCACCTAGTACTATTAAGGATAAATTTACTCAGTGGGTGGTGCCTTTCTCTAATCCACATATTCACAAGTTGTAGTCTTTAACTTTCCCTTATATTGCCTAGGGAGTTTGGAAGGAGAGAAACAACAAAGTTTTCAAGGATAAGGAAACTACGAAGAAACTTGTGTTTGAAAAAAAAATTAGACTCATTGGGGAAAACTTTAATTTGGATCCTTATCATGAGATGGTGATGGAATCTATGGTTTATTCAACTTATGACTTTGAAATGACCAAAGTTTGGGAGATTAAAGGAGATGTGTCCTTGGCTTCTAAACCTGCTAAAAAGAATCATGATAGTGTCTTGTGGTATCACCCTCCCAGGGGTTGGATTAAAGCAAATTCTGATGGGGCGGAGAAAGGGAATTTGGGAATGGCTAGGAGTGGAGGTGTGTTACGTGATGATAAAGGCATGTTCATTGCTGCGATTGTTGTCTCTTTGGGGAAACAAACCAATCATTTAGTTGAAGCTATAGGAGCCTACCAGGTCATTAATTTGGCTAAAATTTTGAACTTTAAAAATATTTGGATAGAGGATGACTCCAAGAATATCATTGATTGCCTCCTTGTCTTTTCCCCACCATCTTGGACTATTAAGTACTGGATTGATGAAGCTAGGGCCACTTTATCTAAATTTGAGAAAGTTAAAATTTCCCATATCTATAGGGAAGGGAATGGTGTAGCGGACTTCTTTGCCAACAAGGGAATACAATAGAATAGAAAGGGGATGTGGCAGAATTACAAAGATTTTCCCACTAGTGTCAGAGCCCTAATCAACTATGATTGCACTCATGGGAGAGAAGAAGCATTTAAAGATGATTAAACAGAAAGGTTCCAAGTACCAAGATATCATAAGATTTGGTGAAAAAATCGTAATGAATATGACAGATGGGTTGAGCTTGCAAATTTTGTGGGTGCTCTGGTTTTGTTGTGATCTCACAAGTTTGTACTTTCTTGGTGTGGGATTTCAGAGAAAAATATTCATGACAATGGGAGGAAGCAGGAAAAGAGTTGAGCCTACTGTGTGTACAAAGAATAAAGACAATTCAAAGGTTTGGAAGAAAATTGAGAAGGGAGGGCTACAACTGTTCATTGAAAGACTTCATGGATAGACCTTAGAGCTACTGATTATTTTGTGAAACACCAGAATAAATGAGTGATCATCATATTTGGAAGGAAGGTGCTAGTGGATGAGGCACTTATTGGAGAAGTTACTAGTCTCTCTGTTGATGGGGTGAAATTTTACTATGACAGGAAATATTCAGATGAAGCTGTTATCAGTTTTCCAGAGATGGAGGAGGAGAAAAAGAGACTTGTGAAAGTATCTAATAGCTATTTCAAGTCAAGAAGGATAAAAAAAAATTGAAGGGAGGTGCTCAGAGTCCTAATGGAATACATTACGTTGGATGGGAGATTTACCAGAGTATACAGGTATCATTTCATTTTACTCAACAACTTTAGATATAAGTTTAGGGTTTCTTTCCCCTATTACTTGTTGTGCTCTTTGAACAATAGCATTGAGGAGAATAGGAAAAATCCTGATAAGAATCTGGTTCTGCATGCTAGCCTTATTCAGTTCATTTATGAGAACTTCAAAAATATGTCGGCTGTCTCTAACCCCATCGTTTCCTCAACCTCAGAGGGTTATGACACTGAGTCTAGCTCGCCTAAGGATATCAAGGGTTCAGACACGAACTGGGTGAAAGAGATTAATCCTCCTCCTAGTAAAAAAAGGAAGAATACCCCTTTTGCTAAGGCTTCAAACAAAAAATATTGTCCTCAAAAAATTCTTCTAGAAGCATCTATGTTGAAGGACAAGATAAGAGATGAACCCCTAGTGGATAAGATGGTGGCATACTCGAAGGATTCTCTAGATGATGACATTGTGGAATCTTCTAGGAAGGATATCTCCTCTGCCTCTTTCCACTCTATTGATAGAGAGGATAGACCCAACCCTCATGTGGACCTAAATTCTGATGACCCTGCTTTTGAACCTGATAGGGAATTTTATGGTGATATACTTTCTCTGGTCAAAAATAGAGCGATTGATAATTTCAAAATTCTGAAGTGGGCCTTTCATGAAATTAAGGACCTAAATCTTAAAAATAGAGCTATCACAAGTAAAGTGGAAATTCTGGAAGCCAAAGTGGCAGAGCAGAACTCGGCTGAGGCTTTGTGGACACGGACGAGAAGATGTCCATTATAGACTACCTCCAGAAAGAAGTATATTTCACTAAAAACCTCAAGAGGATGGGGAAAACCTTGGAAAAGAGATTGAGAAGATCAGGGAAGCTCTATAAGCTAGGATAGAACACAACCACAAAATTATTAAAAATAAATCTACTGTCTTGAGAGCTTTGGCGGAATAAATGGACAACACTCAGTAGGGAATTTTGATTGTGGATCTCGATGCCAAGAAGAACAAAAACAAAGTAGAGGAATTGAGCCCTTTAAAGAGAACCAGGGCCAACATGAATAAAATATAGGATACAACACCTTTGGAGACCCAGGATCTCAAGATGGTGGCCTAGGATTTGGACACCTTGGAAACATAAGTGGTAGAGACCTTAAATTCTTTGGGTTAGGTTTGGGTGTGTTTCTGTTATTGTTGGTTTTTTTATTTCCTTTTGCTGGGTTTTGCTGGTGGCTGTGGTTATTTTTTGTTTTTCTTTGGTGTGCAGCTTGCCTTTTCCTGGACTTACTTATGATCTATATTCTATTGGTTTGTAAACTTTGTGGTTTCGGGTCCCTATAAAACCCATTTCTTCCTCAATAAAAAAACATACATTTAGTTTTCTATCGGCATATTCCTTGAACCTCCTTTAGGTGCAAGTGCTAGTATATATACCTCTCTTTATAGAATTGCCTCCCCCTCTATAATTACTTTTCTAGCTATAAGTGGAGTTAAAATTTCAAATGAAATCAAAGATTCTTGAACTTGAGAATTCCATGGAACAAATATAAGTTGTATATAATTGTAATTTAGGAAAAATGATTTTAAAAAACTTCATGAGGTTTCAAACAAGTATTGAAAGCATATATATGAGTTTACATGCAAGCAAAAAAAGTGAGAGATGATGCTATAAGTGTAGTTGAAATTTCAAATGAAATCAAATATTCTTGAACTTAAGAATTCCATGGAACAAATATGTACATATAATTAGAATTTACCCAAAATGATTTTAGAACACTTCAATAGGTTCACAAATGCAATTGGAAATAGATGAAAAAGAATTTAGGAAAAAATGAGTTTTAAAAACTTCACTAGATTGAACAAGTATTGCATACGAGTTTACACATGCAAGCAAAAAAGGTGAGAGATGATGCTATAAGTGGAGTATCTAACTTTTTTCAAATGAAATCAAATATTCTTGAACTTAAGAATTCCATGGAACAAATATGTACATATAATTGGAATTTAGGAAAAATGATTTTAAAAAACTTTACTAGGTTCACAATTGCAATTGGAAATAGATGATAAGTAATTTAGGCAAAACGAGTTTAAAAAACTTCACTATATTGAAAAAATATTGCATATATGAGTTTGCACATGCAAGAAAAAAAAGTGAGAGATGATGAGCTATAAGTGGAGTTGAACTTTCAAATGAAATAAAATATTCTTGAACAAGTACTTGAATTCCATGGAACAAATATGTAATTGGAAATATCTACTCAATTTAAGGGTCACAATGTGTTTCAACCACTAATTTGTGTCCAACCAAATTTACAATACCTATCATCAACATATATTATAAGTAACTAAAACAATCCAGAGTTAAAAAAAGTTACTATAAGTTCTCACTTGAACATGTATACATGTACAAGTGAACTTAAAAAATCATGGATACAATCTAACTCAAATTTTCTGGTTTGGCCTTCTCTTCAATAACATGTGTATTTTTTTTTATGATCATCACTATCTAGTCTCCGTTTTTTTCATCCACGTGCATGTGGAACTGCATGAAGATGTAGGGCAATACCAATTATTAGGTGACTATATTGATATATACCTTATTATCAAGTTGATAGTCAACAAAATGAATATCATGTTGAACAACTTTGACTTGTTTTAGATATATCCCTTGCACTACAATAAAACCTACACACTAAACATGAACCTGAGGTAAGACATGTGAACGTGTACAACATTTTCGTGATCAAGGTTTGTACAATATATATTTAATGTTTTTAATGTAATGTACACATGTACACAATGCATATATATAATTTTAAATTAAAATTCACCTGTGGGAAATAAAATTTCATCGCTTGTTTTAGGTTGTGTTAACTTATTCCTCTCTTTTATTCAATGCAGTAAATAATAGCTAACACCTTCTATGTTTCTAGGCTCTGCTATGACTACAGAAACATCCTTGTCACCAAATTTACACAAAAAAAATCTAAAAAAATTAGAAATGTCTCTAGACTTTAAATATCATTATATATATATATATAATATTTAAATTATTGAAAACTTACTTATGTACCTTTTCTAACCAATCTTGAAATATGGTCATAATCAATTGAAATCAAAATAATGTCTTGAAATATTTCTTCCTCATTTTCATCGTATGTTTCTGAAATGAATAGTGGCACCATATCCCATTTACTAACATATCCAAGTTCTTGGTTTTTGCATGCATGATATTTTTTTGCAATGCACTCAGTGTAGAAACAAGAGTAATGGGTGATCCCACAATTTTGGTTTACAATTTTTGAGCAAACTGGACACTGAACTGATTTTTTTTAACTAAATTTTCACTTGCGAGCTCCTATACCGACTAAACCATGAGGAATTTGAAGATGATGCAAACTAATGATTTGTGATGTTTTGTACATAGATTCTAAATATATATTTTTTAAAATTTTTGGAATCATATTGCACTTATTTTTCCATCTCCTTCGAAAACTAGCTTTAAAAAATATTAGGATTTTTAAGGAGTGACTCTCACCATATACAACATAATTGTTCTTGTATAAAGAATAAAATTCTAATTTTTTCAAGTTTAGATTTGTAACTAAGATATCTAGCACTTTAATTTGGTTTCATAGTTTTTTATTTAATATTTTTTCCTTAATCAAGTTTCGAAGTCAAACCAATTACAATTGAAACATAGACAGACTGTATACAACATAACTTTTTTTGTATGTATTGAAATTATTATTTTTTTATTAATGGATCGAGGACATCAATACTTATCCTGAACATATTTTTTAAAATTTAATTTTGATAATATTCTATTTTTCCACATGTGTAGAACAAAGAGCTTGATTTTTGGTGAAAAACCTATGTTTGATAAAACTAAAAAAACACATATATAATAAAACCAAAACATATTAAAATTATATTCCTTAGATAGCTCATTCTGAGGACTACCATGTTCATTTGAAATCAATTTTAAATGAATTAATTTTATCCCCTAAAAGGTAAATCAAAAGTGAATTTTTATCAACATTTTGATAGATGGAAAGGAGACTCTGTTGTAGGTATGGTTTAAGACTAGTGGGGTTCTATTTAAGTGGGTTTGATCTAAGGTGCTTTGATCAAACCCTCTTCAATTAAAATCCTTAAAATATAACTTTTTAAGGCTTAAATCATTATATTTTCTAAAATATGTGATTTCAGCAAAAATCAGAATCTCCCAGAAATTGTAAACCAGCTTTGTGGGATCACCCTAATCCCCCATGTATAATGTCCATCCAGGGTGACTATCTAAACTCATAACACAATGTAAAGATCTTGTTTTGTCTACCCTCTTGCATCCATGCATCAATATTTTGTCCACACCTAGATACGAGTACAAAAAAAACTTATGTGAACAAACATGTATATATATTTTAAATTTAAATAAATTCTAATTTTTGAAAATGTAATTTGTACATACCCGATATCTCTCAAAACACTCTATTTGGAATATTTTGGTTTGTTCTTGAAGATGTTCCGACCTCATTTGATGCAAAGTGTTGCTTACACTATTCAACAACATCATGTGCATCATCTATATGATCTCCCAAATAATGCATTTGATGCTTTCTTAAAGCACGTTTGATGCAAACTCCTACACCATCATACTCACCCTTTCCATGCCCACTCTCAAAGAAACTACAAACATGTGGTATTTTGTAAATTTTATGATATATAGATAATGCATAAAATGGTCGTGATGATTTGAATTGTGGCGCACATCCATCTGACCATATAAAATTCTTTTCAAATTTTACACCCCTGCTTCTCAAATTTTTAAAAATAATTATAAAGCAATGTTGTACAAAAAGTGTGTTATTCTCTTTATCACCACTAATATAGAAGTGATATTCTTTATTAATGGCTTGTTGTTCATCTGTACTCTCAACACCATCCAATTTCGATTGTGCATGTTGATAACATATATGAACTATAATAGTGATTTTTCTTTGAAAAGTAATATTTTGATTGAATCTCTTTTTGATGTACAAAAGAGTAATTTTATGTAAATTTAACTACCGATAGAACTGTTTCAAGTGGGAAAGTATCTCTTAATGTTTGAAATTATTGTTCTTGCCACTTAGCAAAAAAAAAATGTTGTATGTATGGTTGTATCAATTTTCAAAAATATTCTATAAATTTTCCAATAGGAATCTCCTCTTCTACATAGTTTAACCTTGTGGATTCTTTCCCAAAATTTGTTTGAAACTTTACATATTTGTAACTCTTTCAATTATATATCTTTGTTCGGTCAATATCTTCGTTTCATGAAGGAAATTTAGCCAAATTTCCACATTTTTTACAAAGTCCTTTTATGCAGTTTATTTGAGGTCGATTTTCATGATCACATAAAATATCCTTTATGAACATACTTACCTGTTTAGGAGGTTCATTTTGAAAACCATAACTTTCTTCTCTCATCTTTTGAAACACTTGATAGTAGAGATCAAATTCAATATGACAACGACAACAACAAGTTTCAAAAAACTTGTTTATCTTCACATTTAATATGGCTTAAACCTTTCAAACATTAGTTTCTCAATCTTTATATGAGGATACTTAAATTACAAAATTTCATATACACCTCAATTTGTGTTATTTCTAGCCAATGTTTAATATTATTTTCATAAATATTTGGCCCAATCCTGTCTCATAACATCTCTAGTATTTGATGATGGACAAGTCTCTTTATTACAAAAAATTGAGATAAAATTCCTAACATCTTCAATCCTATCAAAATAACGAACTCTACACATAACTGCCCAATTGCCTTATGAATTTGTAGACATCTAAATTTGACCACTTTCACATGACCAAAATCGTCTACTCTATTGATCTATTTCATTAATAATGATTAAATAATTTATTTAATCATTTTTTTTTTTTTCTACCTAAGTTTTCTAAAGTATGTAATTGAATAATTAAATACTTTACCTTACACATTTTCTTCTCTAAATTAAATAAATAAGACAATTTATTTAATTTGGTCACTTAACCTTTTTGATTAAAAATCAATTTTTAATTCCTCATTTTCTCTTTCCTTGTCACATTCTCGATAATCATTTTAAAATCTAGATTAAATTAATTAATCCATGATTCAGATGTGCACCACTTAATCAAGATTAGTGTCACATCCTCCATAGTCTCCCACTTGCTTCTAATCTCTCATTAATTATCTTAATCTTGTGTTTTCACAACCTTAATCAAGGTCATTAACCTAATCAATACCTTAGTCAACTCTCTCCGTCCCCCAAGGAATTTTTAATTCCTTTTTATTCATCCAAAGCTCCTCTCTTTCCCATGTGAATTTTTAATTCACTTTTATTCTTCCAAGGAATCTTCTCTTTCCCATGCAAAATTCTAGAAGCTTTGACTTGTCACATCACATATGCCAAATTCTTCTAGAACCTTGGACTTGTCACATCATTCACATGTGGAAAATCCCCACCTTTTTGGAAACCCTCTCTTATTCACTAGATTCTTCCAATCATTGTGAATTTTTAATTCACTTTTATTCTTCCAAAGAATCTTCTCATCCCCCAAAGTACCTACAAGGTACTTGTCCTTCCTCCACCTCATGTACCTCTTTTCCACCTCACTCCCACATCATCTCACCCTAGGCCATCTCACATTCCACATGTCAAGATGTGAGGGCTTGTGAGTCCTCAACTCACCATAGCCCTTCATCTTGGCTTTGTTGAATTGATCCCAACCGTTGAATTCTCTAGAGAATTCAAATTGTTCTATAAATACCCCTTCTTTTCTCTCATTTAAAAATAAGTCTTTTGATACCAAAAGTCTTACAAAATTATCATTTGAGCTTTCCTTGCATACACCATAACATTTGAGTTCACCATTACCATGTCATCATTCATCTTGCATACTACCTTGCATATTTGATCTAATTAACCATCCAAGGAGCACACAAAACATCCAAAGATCAAGGGCCAACCAAGGAAGAAGAAACACAAAGGAGGTATAATCACTTGTCTATTTGTTATCTTACTTCTTTGCACTTTCTTTCCCTAGGCTAATCGTGAGGTCTAATCTTTGTGTTATTTATTTTATTGCATTAATAGTTTGTTTAACATCTCATAATAAAAAATTATATTTTAAGGGATCACAAAACTATCATCCAAAACCTTTCTCTTTTTCTCATATTTTATTAGTGTGGTTCTACTATAACCAATTTCAGCCAAAAGTGCAAACATTTTTCTTTTTCTTGCTATGTCTTGATTTAAAATAGATGTCAATATCACCCTTCTTGTAGTTGCCTTATCCACTAATCGAGATCCTTTACAAATGGGATCTAAACCCTTTTTTAACATTTTCAACAATATTTTTTTGTAATTCCATGTGTTTCTTCTTATTCGATTTTGAATGTACACCCAACAATTGTAATGACTTTTTCAACTCATTATGAAGAAGCAAACATGATAACAATTGGATTTTATCAAGTGTTTCAAGATGATTGAAATGATCATTGATTATTCCATTTATAGATTTATTCATTGACCTCTTAATCCTATTTGCAGGTTGGTCAGCATAACATTTCAGTTTCTCCATATTCATTTCAAGTAAATGATCTAAATTTCTATAAAAAAATTGTTTCCTCACCTTTTCAACCAGTTTTATATGCTCATCCATACCAGTAGAAGGAAGTGATCCCGACCCCTCTCCAACATGCATTGTTTAAACTTGGGCCTCTTCCCTATCTTCAAGGTCCATGTGTTCTTCAGTGGATTTGTTTGATCCAATATCTAGAATTGGCTCAACTTTTGCTTGAGAACTTCGTGCTTCTTGAGCCCTTTCTACATGTCACAAAATATTTTGCAAAGAAAGTGAGAGATGATGCTATATAAGTGGAGCTTATGTATGCAAGAAAAAAAAGTGAGAGACATGATGCTATAAGTGGAGTAGAAATTTCAACTGACATCAATCTTGATTCTTGAACTTAATAATTCCATGGAACAAATAAAATTGGAAATTGATTCAATTTAAGGAAATAGAAAAATGAATTTTCAAAGTCACTAGGTTTTAGAAATTGGATACATGAATTTACATGTAGGCAAAGAAAGTGAGAGACTATGAGTTATTTAAGTGGAGTTGAACCAATAAAATTAAATATTCTTGAACTTAAGAATTCCATGGAACAAATGCAATTGAAAATAGATGATAAGGAATTTAAGAAAAATGAGGTCTCCAAGTTATCTAACATGGTTTTCATAATTGGAAATAGATTTATAAGGAAATCATTGAGGTGTTAATAAAATTCCTAAAAACACACAAGAGAGAGAGAGAGAGAAGAAATAAGCATGTACCTTGTTTCTTTCTATGATAATTTGCCAAAAAAAATTCGCGCCTCTTTTGTTCTTCTTCTATTGAAATTTTTTGTTGAGCCTTATTTTTTCTTTTTCCTTGTTCTCCCATTTTCCTTAAAAATGCTAAAATATCTTCTTCTCCAAAATATGTCTCCTTGATAAATGTGCAAAAATCTCTTCTCCAAAATCTGCTCTCCAAGTGATATAAATGTGAATTAATCTTGCAATTTGATATGGAATAATGAAAAATAATCTCTTATTTATATGCATATGGGAAAAAAATAAAAATAAAATGAATTCGTTGGCCAAGGGTTTGAGCTCAAATTCACCTTCAACTATATTCAAATTTTATAACATTACATGTGTAGAAATACATATGTGTACGCACATTTAAAGTATTTAATGCATATTCAACATGTGTTTAACATATATAAATCATAAATACACGAACTCATGAGTTCTCTAAATATAGATTTAAAATTTGTATAAACACGTTATTGAGTGTAAACATTTATATATACACATGTATCTATGTGTCGACCAAGGGTTCGAGCTCAAATTCACCTTCAATTATATCAAAATTTATAATATTACATGTGTACATTATTGAAAAATGAAGGTAATATTGTAGCTTAAAACTTGTAAAACTATGAGACTATAGATCTAATTAAGTGTTCTTTGTCATAATTTTTTGTGTATGATTAATCTATTTAGATCAATTTTACCAATTGTAGAAAGAGACATAAGATTGTAGAGTAATGAGATTGTTAGGTCTCAAAAATGCAGGTTTGGACCACGAGAGGTTGTCAAACTCTCACAATGCTTTTGACTAACGAACAAGGCCAATTAATGTAATTGAACCTTCTATTCTTTAGGCTCTGCTAAACCTAGGCGGGTTTACCTATGAAAGTGATGCAGACTTTGTATGATTCCTACCTGTGTGATCTATCCCTAATGGAAATTGTGAGGGATAAATGAAAGCTCAATAATTATTTCTACTCCTAATAATGTTTGAAATATGAATGTATGGATAATATTTAATGAGATCCTAAAATGGAATTGGTATGACCAGTGCCTACTTCTATTGGGCAAATGGAGTCAAGATGTAAATGATATATGAATCCTATTTCTGGATAGAATTCTAATTGTTTAGCAATTTTATGAGTTTATGTCTGGCATAAATGTGCAAGAATGTAATTATCAAGTTCTTCTTACTGATCCAAATGTCCTTTTCCAAATTAATGTGATTAACTAAATGAGTTTAATCCTTCCTTAAAGGAGCCAATTAACTGAACCACACAAGAGCAACAAGTGTGCTATGATAAACTAAAGATATCCTTGATATATCAATTTAAATAATAAAGAACTGACAACCTTGGAGACAATCGGATAATATTTTTGATAAATTCAATAAACAACTGACACCATAATCGAATCACAAAATTTATGCATTCTTCTCCATTATATGATTTGAAAATATTTTATAATATACGTCATGAAATATTGTTTCAGCAATTGCTCACCCTATCCAACTACTTGAATCTATTACCTGCTTCCCTAAATCTAATGATTTTATCTAATATATATACATCATATCTTCAATAGTTGTGATCCTTCATTATATTTTAATTAACTATCTTTGACAATCACCCTATCCAACTACTTGAATCTACTACCTGCTTCCCTAAATCTAATTTGAATTTATCTGATATATACATCATATCTTCAATAGTTGTGATCCTTCATTATATTCTAATTAACTGTCTTTGACAAATTAAAATATTTTAATCTTCGTTATTTTTATCTCCCGTGAAAATTATTTCACAATAAATTTTAATTCCTTTGCTCGCAATCTTCATTTTTCACCAATTAGACTATGAGCCGCTTTGTAACTATATTTGGTAAAAATATTTTCCCTCATGGTAAAAGTATTTTACTTCATATTTAATTTTTGCACCTTCCTCTAAAAACACTTCAATTTCCAAGTATTAAATTATCTTTCGATTCCCCATGAAAAATTAAGACATTCTTTTGTTGAAATAATTATCTTCCCTTTGGTAAAAAAATGTCTTGTATTTCCTATATATCTTTACCCAGTAAAACAATTTCCCATTATTTAATCTTTTTGATGAAATTATTCTCCCAAATGAGTAAAAAATATTTTCACCAACAACAAAATCTCCCAAAATAAATATGACAATATTTACCATACAATATTATATTCTTGATACCGCCACATCAGATTTTAAATAAAATATTAACTTACCCTCCCATCATCACCTATTCTTTTTGGACTATCGGTGTGACATGATGCATTGAGAAGAATTTCATTTTTTCCCACCAATTTCACTTCTTTCACCGATGAAACTCCATCTTTTGGCTATTGGTGGGACTTTACTCCATCAAGAGTTTCAAAATAACTCCCGCCGATGTGCCATCTCTTGTCGATGATTTTAGGGTTTTCTTTTATTAATGTGGGAAGCCATTACTACCCATTGCATACATTTCTCAACTGGCGTATCACCTCAAAATTTTAGCAACAAAGATCTCTTACCAAGAACTTATCAACTCTTCGTGGCTGCTTACTGTAACTTGTGAGACTCATGCTCATACTCCTCTAGATGATAGCAATGTATTGTAATTCATCTCTGTATGGGTAAATTTTTCTCTTTCCTTCCACTATGAATCGGATAAGTTTGAATTTGATGAGGGAAAATTGCATCAAAGTTTTCAGAAAGCATCATATATTTTTTACCTTCTATTTTCTCTTCATGATCTGAATTCTCATCCAGAAAAGGCAAGTGTACTATGGACGTTAATTCTTCCATCATTGACTGGTTGAGTCCTTTCAAGTGCTGCAGAAATTTATCCTCCATAATCATTCCATCCTCAATATATGTCTGCATAATTTGAATAAAATCATGGTGACTCAACCAAAGGAGCTGACAAAATCTCACTTTTTACACTAAAAGGCTGTGGGATATTAAACATCAGGCCAATCTCTTCAATAATATTTGGGGCTTCTTGCTGGTTTCATTTTCTCATCAAAATGTTCTAAAATTTAATGCCTTTTAAACTTTAGCATATAGGTAAATTTTAATTTCAGCTGTCAAGAGAACAAAGTAATTTCACTGTGGGAAAACGAAGCATCCTAGAGCCATGAAAATTTGCAAGGGACTGTGATCAATTATTTGGAAAATGGGTTTCTGACATATTTTGAATAGCTTGCGGAATCAAGGTACTTCCTTTGTAAACTAGCCCTGTTAGTGAGGAAATTGAATTTTTAAATTAATGCCCCAAATGACCTTTTAATTCAATGAAATTGAAATTGGAGACATTTGAGACCAAAAATCCAACTGGGTCATCCTTAGAATTTCAAAGTTTGTAACTTTTTCAAAGTGCCAAATTTAACTTGGGAGCAGTCACAAAACAATTAAAAGGCATACCAGAATTCCTCTGATGACCATAAAAATTTCCAAACATATAGATGTATGATCCAAGAATTTATTTCAAAAAAAGGCCTATAGAAATTCATCCTGAAGTGTGAGATATTAATATTCAAAGTAGCCCACTTGGCCTATTTCTAAAACTTGCCACTGTCAAACTTAGCTGAAACTCACCAATTTGTAATTTTGTAAAAATATCAAATAACTTCCTGTGAAGCCATAACTTAGGAGATTGGTTCTTTTAGGGTTCATGAGAATGTGTGCAAAGTGGGTTTTCATCAATCTTCATTGTTTGCAAAATATCAAACTTCCAATTTGACCTTTTGTGACAATTTTCTAAAAATGCAGATGCAAAAACTGTGTGAAATCATTCTGCTTTCAATTTTGAAAAAATACCAAATGATCTCCTGAAGCTTTGAAAATTGATATGGATGTACATTGAGATGGGGAGAATTTGAAGCACCAATTTATTTGTCATGATATATTATCACCTACTTAATATTGCTTTCCAAAGTTGACCATTTTGACAAAATTTTCACTGTGCCGACAACACATTTTCTAAAAAACCCTTCAACTTGTCGCTTTTAAACTTTGTTAAATTTATTTGTATGGAGCTGAAAACTGACATGCGCACTCACATATGCTAGATGGCATTGCATGAAAATGACCAGATTCAAAGTTATGATTTTTCAAAATGTGCTCTTTAAGCTACTTTTTCAATTGGGTTTCTGAGTGTTGTATTAAATTTTTATTATGGCACCTTCAAATTTTCCAAAATTTGATGGTTCCAATAGGGACAAGGAGATAAAAGCGACACAACATATACATGGAGAAACCCTTTTGGAAAAAAAATCCACTAGAATCAATAGTGCTTGTATTATTTAACCTTAGAACAAGATTACAATAATACTGTATCAATCCTTGATTGATATGCTTCCTTTCCTTCAATAATCCTTCTTCACAACCTGTGATAAACTCTCATGGAACTCTCATACACTTTCTACAATTAATAGACAATAATATGAGCATGTAAACTCATAAGAGTTGTACAATACAAGAGAATAAAGATCCTTACAAAAATCTACGCCTAGATTGGGCAGGTAGAATTCCATAATGTAATCTGAAGTCAAACCAAAGTTTTCCTCAATTTAGGTGCCCCAAACTGAACACTTAACTGAACTTTGGTCAAGAAGATATCATGCAAACTTCACCTCAAAGTTGGCGCCCAATAATGGGTCCACTTCAGTGAGCCTTGTAAATATATTCTCATGCAAAAGGTGTTAATTGAAAGATGCCAACGTGGGTGTCCAAAGTCGACCCAAGTCAATCTTAGTTAACTGAAACATATCTCTCCACCAATTCATACAAACATTATGCATGATTGGTCATCCCCACTTAACTGAATGTATCCACCTATTCTCTGTCATGCAACTGGATTGATTATTCATGTAAATCAAGTCAACTCAAGTCAACTAGCATTCAACTCTAAATAATTTACATGCCACTCCACTCATGTAAATATTAGTCCCTAATTTGTAGGATCAAAACATGCATTACTAAAGTGTTATCAATCCTCCAAATAGTTAACTAAATCAAGGTGGATTCCACCTTCCATGTGGGTGCCCCATGTGATCCTATCCCGTAGGAGCTCTTCTTGGACATCCCCACATGTTGGACTATCATTTAGGAATAATTACAAATGTCAATTTACATGTTCATTTCATTCTAATTTAATCTCTTTCTAATCCTAGTGTTGGGGAACACTTTTCAAGGACTTAGGAGATACATGAAATATGTTTAGGATTGCAATTAAATGACATCCTATTCCCAACATCCTCGCACTTGAAATTATACATTTCAATTATTCTAAAAAAGGAATCATTATTATAAATCACGTACAAGACTCAAGGCCAATGGCCTTCCTACACCAAGAGAGCTTATCTGTATGAACTGGTTTCGTAAGATAGTCTACAATATTGATCAAAGTGTCGAATTTCTTAATCAATACCTTTGTAGTCTCAACCATTTCTCACACAAAGTGATACTAAACATCAATATGCTTAGTATGAGCATGATACATAGGATTTTTGGCTAAACAAATAGTACTTTGAATATCACATTCAAGTCTAATTTTCTTGCAATTCAAACCAATACCTTTCCCAAGTCTTTGTAACCAAACTGCCTCTTTAGAGGCATGTGTAGTAGCCATGTAATTTTCTCATGTGGTGTACAAAGCAACCACGGGCTACCTCTTACTCATCCAACTAACCGCAAATCCAAATAAAGTAAACACATAGGGCTCACTTGTCGACCTTTGATTGACTAGGTCTTCTACCCAATTTGAATCAACAAAACCCTGTATGTCCAATGATTTGTGCATAATATCAATATCATTAGCACCATGATAAACCAAGCAGTAATCAAAAGTACCTCGTAAATATCTAAACACCCTCTTAACATAAGTCCAATTTTTTTTACTAGGGTTAGACATAAACCTACTTATAACTCCCACTGCTTGGGATATATATGGTCTTGTACAAACCTTTGCATATATAAAACTACCAACTACACTAGCATATGGAATTTCAGACATTTCCTCATGATCAAAATTAGATTTAGGACCCATGTCTAAAATTATCTTTGTGCCAACTAGTAAAGGAATATTAATTGGTTTACTATCATGCGTGTTAAACCATTTCAAAATAGTATCAACATAGTTGTTTTGACTTAAGTAAATATTTTTGTTACCTCCATCTTTATTGATCTCCATACCAAGCATATATTTTGTAGCCTCTATGGTGCAGGAGCACCTAGGAAACACCTAGGAAACACTAGGCTTTAGGGAGAAGTCTAGGATGCATTTTTGTTTGAATGCTTTTCCAAGAAGGTCATGTTGACCATTGAGTTAGAATTAGAGGCTCAATAACATTTCTTGATCAGGAGTGATCAGGAGTGGAAAGGTTTATGAGGTCAGAAACTCACTTTTCCTAGTTCTCTAGAAAATTGGCAAAAGTGGCAAAATGGCCCATTTTGCACCTTTTCCATAAAGAGAAATGTAATGTCTGACCAAAGGGAGGCATAAATACCTTGATTGAACTATCTAGAGAATGCATCGACCTGTGAGCAAGTTTGGAAGGCGTTGGAAGCTTTTGTAATTTTGAAAATTCATGAATGCTAAGTGTGGACAGTGAGAAGAATGTGTGAAATTATGTGTTTGCTTTAAGTTTGTGTGATCAGGAGCGATCATGGCTCTGTATTTTGTTGTAGTTTGTAGTATTTGTTATGTTCTAAGCTTATGTGTTAGTCTTTAGGGTGAGTGTTCAATTTTCAGGTGTGTTTGGTAGTTAATTTGTTGTTGTTCTAGTTGTTGATCTGATTGGCAACCTGTCAAGAATGGGGTTTTAGTTCTCTTTCCCACTGTACTTGGTGTACAGGATTTTGGGGAATGAGGCTAGACTCCATGGTTGTAATTATAGTAGGTTTAGGAGTAGTTAGGAGTTTAGGAGGCATGAATAAAGTCTACTTATAGGCGAGCTTGACAGTGCCTGGCTAGGAGAGACGGGGAGAAAAAGGCACTTAACGTGCAGGAGTGGCAATCTCCAGGAAAAGCACGGTGTGGAAAGGGAAGGTGAATGTATTGACAAGGCATACTAAGAAGGGGGAAGCCTCATCAACTTGTTTGATGTGAGTAAACTCTTGAAAATTTGCAAAATACATTGAAAAGACCTAAAAAAGGCCCAAATGCTTGGCCAGTTCCAGTTTGTGGAGTTGTACGGATAGTGGGGACCTAAGGAACCAAAAATATTTGAGAGGTGGGAAAAAGTACCAGGAACCTCAAAGAAAGATTGATTGATCTTTGGAGATTTTGGAAATGAAATCCTCTTTTCTCAGAGTTGGAGGCCTAATTGGGGCTCTTGGGCTAGTAGCCTAAAAACCCTAATTGAGGGTTTGGAGGTAGCGAATAACTAATGGAGTATGGTGGATTTTAAAGAACCCTAGGAAGATGATTAGAAGCCTTTGGAAACATCTCAACACCCCTGCAAAGTTAAATTGAATTATTGGAGGGAATTAGTCTTTAGGGAAGATTGAAGGCTAGAGGAAGAATAAGAGCATTGCACCAAGGAAGACTTGGTAGATAGAGGGTGAGATGATAGTAGGGTTGGCTAGTAGAACCATGGGACCTATGCATGAGGTAGGACCTAAAGTTCAAGGTGGGAGATACACCTAGGAGATCTTGCAAACAAAGATCTAGAGCATGGAGCAGTGAGTGTTCCATCCAACCCTACCCTATCAGATTGGTATAAGAGCAAGTTAAAGATTTGGGGAAGAAACTTGTATGTCAGACCTTGAATCCAGTGGTTCCAAAACCATGGTGAAAAACATTGAGTTGGTGAAGAAAGTTGAAGAGCAGGAGGAAGATAATAGAAGGTTGAAAGAAAGACTAGCTCAACTAGAGCAAGCATTGAACAATGTACAAATCAAGACCGATGAGGTTAGTGATAGATTGGAGGGCAGAGAACCAAGGAGTGAAGAGGTTGCAGAGGAAGACAAGACCCCTGAACCTGACCCTATTCTACAAGAGGAGCCTTTTGTAAAGGCATTGAAAGCTTTGAGTGGGAAGGCACTTGAAGGTATACCACTGTTTAGTGGGAAGTTGGAGGTTGACCTGGTCTTAGATTGGATAGAAGGCATGGAGAACAATTTTGAATGTGATGGAGTCATTGAAGCACAAAAGGTGAAGGTGGCCAAGTCTAGATTGAGAGGATTTTCCTTGACATGGTGGAAATTCATTCAGATAGAGAGGGAAAAGGAATGCAAGAGGCCTATTTAAACTTGGAAAGGTATGGTGGAAAAAGTGAAAGAAGCATACATACCAGATGATTATGAGATTCAGTTACATAAGAAGAGGAAAAGCTTAAGGAAAAGAGACCAAGATGTGAACACTTACACTGAGGAGTTTCAAAAACTTTGTATGAGGTCCAATGTCTCAAAAGATGAAAGTCTCAAAGTAGCTAGGTATCTGAACGGTTTGAAGTGGAACATCCAAGAAGATATGGCTCTTCTAAGTCCTAAGACAGTACATCAATGCTATCAATTAGCTATCAAGATTGAGGAAAGAAGCAAGAGGAAACATGACCAGGCTTCTAAGGGTAGAGGCAAAGGCAGAGATCAAAGAGATCAAAGAGGACATAGAGGTGGCTACCAAAGTAGAGGAAATGAACAAAGAAACCAAGGTGAATCTAAAATCATAGAGCATGGAGGCGAAACACCTTGTAGAGGAGGTTATGGAAGAGGAAGAGGTTCTCAAGGAGGATCCAATAGAGGTAGAGGAGTAGGTAGAGGTAATTCATATTTTCCTACCATGAAATGTTACCATTGTGGTCAAGTAGGCCATCCAACTTATAGGTGCCCAGAGAAAGCATCATCATAAAATGCTGAGAAGAGGGTGGCATATGCACAAGAGGACACCATGAGCACTAAATCACCTGAGATCAGTCATATTGAATCTGAAATGGGAGAGAATCTGATGTTTAGGAGAGTTTTGATCAGACAACCGGTCAAGGAAGAACCAAAACAAAGAAGAGCTCTATTTAGAGTGAGATGCAAGATACTTGGAAAAGTATGCAAGGTCATTGTAGATTCAGGTTCAACAGATAATATTATCTCAGAAGAGGCAGTAAAGAAGCTCAAATTGGAAAAGGTACCCCACACCAACCCCTACAAAGTGACATGGTTAAACAAAGGGCAGAGTGTTCTTGTTAATGAGCAAGTAACGGTGGAGTTTTCTATTGGAGGGTACAAAGATAAGCTAATTTGTGATGTATTTCCCATGGATGCATGCCATCTACTATTGGGCAGACCATGGCAGTATGACATAAGTGCCATGTATGATGGGAAGGAGAATACTATATCTTTTAAAAAGGATGGAAAGAATTTTAAGTTGCAGTCACTGTCAAAAGAGGATGAAGGATAGTCAAAGACACCAAGTGTTTTGCTAAGTAGTGGAAAAGAGTTCCTTAACAACCTACATCAAGGGGGTGAAGGTTATGTAATCATGTTGCAATCCAAAGATGAATACAAGATTGAGAAAACAGTCATACCCGGAGTAGTCCAAAATTTGCTTCAGAAGTATAAGGAAGTGATGGTTCACCTGCAACTTTCCCTCCTAAAAGGGCCATTAGTCATCAGATTGACTTCATACTTGGAGCATCATTTCCTAACAAAGCAGCTTATAAGCTTACACCAGATCAGAATCTAGAGGTAGCTAGACAAGTGCAAGAATTATTGGATCAAGGCTTGATTAGAAAGAGCATCAGCCCATGTGCAGTACCAGTTGTCTTAGCAACCAAGAAAGGAGGCAAGTGGAGATTATGCACAGACTCTAGAGCAATAAATAGGATTACAATCAGGTATAGGTTCCCTATTCCTAGAATTGAAGACTTGATGGATTGTCTTGGAGGAGCTCAGTACTTCACCAAGTTGGATCTCAAGAGTGCATACCATCAGATCATAATCAGGGATGGAGATGAGTGGAAAACAACATTCAAGAGAACATATGGGTTGTATGAGTGGAGAGTTATGCCATTTGGCCTCTCTAATGCCCCTAGTACATTCATGAGGCTCATGAATGAAGTGCTCAAATACTTTACAGGGTTATTTGTGGTGGTATATCTAGATGATATACTCATCTTTAGCAAGACAACAGAAGAACACCTAAAGCATGTGGAGTTGGTTCTTAGAAGATTACAAGAGGAGAAGCTAGCCATCAACCTAGAGAAGTGTGATTTTTTCAAACAAGAACTTGTATATTTGGGTTTTGTAGTGTCTCAAGGATCACTAAAAATGGATCCAAGCAAGGTGGAAGCTATCCTAAATTGGCCTACACCAACCACAGGGACTGAGGTAAGAATTTTCCATGGATTGGCTCAGTTTTATAGGAAATTCATTAGAAAATTTAGTGGCATATGTGCACCAGTTCTAGAAACAATCAAGGGTGGTTTGAAAACTAATTTTGTGTGGACTCAAGAGGTTGAGAAAGGATTTGAGAAACTAAAACAAGAAGTGGCAACTCAACCTATTCTCTTATTGCCAAGCTTTGACAAATTGTTTACTGTGGAGTGTGATGCTAGTGGATTTGCAGTAGGATGAGTGCTTAGTCAAGAGGGTAGACCCATAGGTTTCTTCAGTGAAAAGCTCAATGAAGCCTAGAAGAAATACTCTACCTATGATCTTGAACTTTATGCTTTGGTTCAATCACTTAGGAAGTGGAGGCATTACCTTCTACCCAAGGAGTTTGTGGTCTTTACAGACAATCAGGCACTTAGTTATATCAACACCCAGGAGAAGTTGAGCAATAGACACTTGAAGTGGATGGAGTACATCCAAGCTTTTACTTTCACCATCAAGCACAAGAAGGGCCAAATGAATAAGGTAGCAGATGCATTGAGTAGAAGATTGCTGACAGTCCAAGAGATACATATCAAGAGCATTGGCATAGAGAGTTTCAAGGATCTCTATGGGGAGGATGAAGATTTCTGAGAGGCGTACAAGGTATGTTCTAACTTTGAGAATCATTTTCATAGCCAATACTCAAAGTATACTTTGCAAAGTGAATTTTTGTTTAAAGGGAATCAGTTATGTGTTCCAAAAGGGTCAATGAGAGAAAACCTCCTTCAGGAAAAGCATAATGGTAGTCTTAGTGGACATTTTGGCATCAATAAGACATTAGAACTAGTGCAAAGGTTCTACTATTGGCCTAAGTTGGCAAGATATGTCAGGAGGTATGTGGAGCAATGTGTTGTGTGTATGAAAGCTAAGGGAGGAGCTAGTAATGCTGGACTATATCAACCCTTACCCATTCCTAATAGGCCATGGGAATGTGTGAGCATGGATTTTGTGGTAGGAATTCCTAAGACCAAGACTGGCTTTGATAGTGTGTATGTAGTGGTGGACAGGTTCAACAAGATGAGTCACTTTATTCCCTGCAAAACCACTCATGATGCTAGCTATATAGCTCACCTTTTCTTCAAGGAGATTGTTAGGATCCATGGATTGCCTTTAAGTATTGTTTCAGACAAGGATGTTAAATTCATGAGTCACTTTTGGAAGACTCTATGGAGCAGATTAGGCACCAACCTATCTTTTGGATCAGCTTACCATCCTCAGACCAATGGTCAAACAGAGGTGGTTAATAGGGTGCTAGGTAACCTGCTAAGGTGTCTAACTAAAGAATATGGATAGACTTGGGATATGGTAATCTCGCAGGATGAGTATGCCTATAATGATAGTGTCAACCAGACCACAGGGAAGAGTCCATTTGAGATTGTGTATGGAATGCACCCAAGGGGTATATGTGAGCTCAAGGATCTAGGAGCTATGGAGAATAGGAGTGGACATGCTGAAGACTTCACTCAAACCATGAAAGAGATTCAGGAGCAGGTAAAGAGGATAGTCACTGAGGCTACACACAAGTTGAAAGACAAGATAGATATGTCAAGGAAGGATTTGGAATTTACAGTGGGAGATTATGTCATGGTTCACCTTAACAAATCAAGGCTACAGAAGGGTATGTCAACCAAGTTGCAGATGAAAAGAGTAGGACCATGCAAGATATTAGCCAAGTATGGGAAGAATGCATACAAGGTGGAGTTACCTGCTGAATTTGGAATTTCACCTATTTTCAATGTTGCTGATTTGATTGGATACAAGGGATCAGTCACTAACTTGGATTAGACCAGTAAGGAGATATTCAAATATGTAAGCAACATAGCCTTACCTACTAAAGGAAAACTACAAGCAAAGAGCATCTTGGAGTCAAGAGTGCAAAAATCTAGAAGGAAGAGAGTGTACATGGAGCACCTCATCAAGTGGAAGGACAAGCTAGAATCTGAGGCCACATGAGATGGATGAAGCTTAGTGCAAGAAGTAGGGAATAGATGTCTCTCTACTCTCTCCTCACATTCCTTAGAGCTTGTGCAAAGGGGGAGAATGGTGCAGAAGCACCTAGGAAACACCTAGGAAACACTAGGCTTTAGGGAGAAGTCTAGGATGCATTTTTGTTTGAATGTTTTTCCAAGAAGGTCATGTTGACCATTGAGTTAGAATTAGAGGCTTAATAAAATTTCTTGATCAGGAGTGGAAAGGTTTATGAGGTCAGAAACTCACTTTTCCTAGTTCTCTAGAAAATTGGAAAAAGTGGCAAAATGGCCCATTTTGCACCTTTGCCATAAAGACAAATGTAATGTCTGACCAAAGGGAGGAACAACTACCTTGATTGACCTATATAGGGAATGCCACAACTTGTGAGCAAGTTTGGAAGGCATTGGAAGCTTTTGTAATTTTGAAAATTCATGAATGTTAAGTGTGGACAGTGAGAAGAATGTGTGAAATTATGTGTTTGCTTTAATTTTGTGTGATCAGGAGCGATCATGGGTCGATAGTTTGTTGTAGTTTTTAGTATTTTTTATGTTCTAATCTTGTGTGGTAGTCTTTAGGGTGAGTGTTCAATTTGCAAGTGTGTTTGGTAGTTAATTTATTGTTGTTCTAGTTGCTAATCTGACTGACAACCTGTCAAGAATGGGGTTTTAGTTCTCTTTCCCACTGTACCTGGTGTATGATATTTTGGGGAATGAGGATATACTCCATTTTTGTAATTATAGTAGGTTTAGGAGTAGTTAGGAGTTCAGGAGGCATGAATAAAGTCTACTTCTAGGCGAGCTTGACAGTGCCCGACTAGGAGAGACAGGGAGAAAAAGGCACTTAATGTGCAGGGGTGGCAATCTCTAGGAAAAGCACGGTGTGGAAAGGGTAGGTGAATGCATTTCCAAGGAATACTAAGAAGGGGGAAGACTCATCAAATTTTTTGATGTGTGTAAACTCTTGACAGTCTGCAAAATACATTGAAAAGAACTAAAAAAGGCCCAAATCCTTGGTCAGTTCCAGTTTGTGGAGTTGTACGGATAGTGGGGACCTAAGGCACCAAAAATCTTTGAGAGGTGGGAAAAATTACCAGGAACCTCAAAGAAATATTGATTGCTATTTGGAGAATTTGGAAATGAAAGCCTCTTTTCTCAGAGTTGGAGGCCTAATTGGGGTTGTTGGGCTAGTAGCCTAAAAACCCTAATTGAGGGTTTGGAGGTAGCGAATGAATAATGGAGTATGGTGGATTGTCAAGAACCCTAGGGAGATGATTATAAGCCTTTGGAAACATCTCAACACCCATTCAAAGTTAAATTGAGTTATTGGAGGGAATTAGTCTTTAGGGAAGATTGAAGGCTAGAGGAAGAATAGGAGCATTGCACCAAGGAAGACTTGGTAGATAGAGGGTGAGATGATAGTAGGGTTAACCAGTAGAACCATGGGACCTATGCATGAGGTAGGACCTAAAGGTCAAGGTGGGAGAGACACCTAGGAGATCTTGCAAACAAAGATCCAGAGCATGGAACAGTGAGTGTTCCATCCAACCCTACCCTATCACTCTAGATCTTTCATCTCAAATGTGCTAGAGATTTTTTATTTCAATTCTTTGATCATTACCTTACTCCTACCAATAAACAACATGTCATCAACATATAAGATAATAATTAAAAATTGATCATCAATAAATTTTATGTAAACACAATGATCTTTCTCACTCCTAACATAACCAATTTTTAATGCAAAAGAATCAAACTTTTGGTACCGCATTCTAAGTAACTATTTCAATCCATATAAACATCTCTTTAACCTGAAAACCAATTTTTTTTTCTTTTTACAACAAAACCATTAAGTTTCCTCATATAGATCTCCTCATCAAGATCCCCATGTACGATATAAGTTTTCACATCCATTTTCTCTATCTCAAAATCATAAGCAACATCAATAAATAAAAAGAATCTAATAGAAGTTAATTTAGCAACAGGAGAGAAGATCTCATTAAATTCAACTCCATCTCTTTGGGAGTAGCCCTTGGCTACTAATCTAGCCTTGTACCTTTCAAGATTACCATCAGCTCCAATTTTATTTTTAAAGATCCATTTATAACTGTACACATCTAAAATTGGTCACGGTTAATCGAACCTGTTAATTAATTAAATATGAATTATTTAATTAATGTTCTTAAGTTATCTACATATAAATAAATTTAATTATTTATTTATATTGTTCATTTTCCAATCCTTTTGATTTAATTAAATAAATAAAGTTTATTTAATTAATGCTACCTTCCTCTTAATTAATTAAATAGATTTTACAATTTATTTACATTAATTATCACAAGTTTAAATTCTAAATTTAAATGATATTCTTCAGTCCAGATTTAATTAAATATTTTCGATATTTAATTAAAGCATTTTCTAAATTTCTCACTCTTCTCACAAAATTAAATATTTTCAATATTTAATTAAAAAGCTTTTTCCTCTTCTCACATAATTAAATATTTTCAATATTTAATTAAAAAGGATTTTTCTATTCTCACATAATTAAATATTTTCAATATTTAATTAAAACCTTTTCATATTTCTTTCACACATAATTGAATATTTATTTATTTAATTCTGAGAGACACCTTTCGATATTCTCTTCATTTTCCATCTGTCTCTCAAAATTCTATCTCCTTTTCGAATTCTCGATCTCTCACCGTTCATTCTAACAAGTTTGAACTCAACCGTTGATCTTGGCCAATTGAATTCCTACCTTCAAAAATCTATAAATACAACCCTCTTATGAGTGGAAAAGGACCTCGAATCTCAGATTTTCATGCATAGTTACTATAGTCACATCTTAGCATTCATAGCATTTGAATTTTCATAGCTTAATCTTGTAGCAATGCATATGCATTTTTATTAATCTCATTCTCTCAAGCTGCCAATTCTACAAGCTGTTGTTTTAAACAACTGAGAGCTAGCATCTTGAAATGAATCCTTGGAGATAGAGGACAATGGGATGAATTTGAAGAAACTGTGGTTTAGAGTTTGCATTTACTTTCTTTAATTCAATTTCTTCAATCTAATGTTTCATTGGTGTATTAGTTTAGATTCAAATTTGATTTACATATTCTAACATACACATTTTTGGCGCCCACCATGGGGCCTAGCCCCACATTTAATTTTTCTTCTTGCAAATTTTTCTGGCAGGTGACGGACAAAAATCATGTTTTGGCACATACGACTCTCGATTCAGCACATACGAGGACTGTTTCGGCATATACGTGAGATATTTTGGCGCATATGAGTACTATTTTGGCACATACATGACCTGTTTCAACGCATAGACACTCTATTTCGGTGCATTCTTGAGAGTTCTTTTGGCGCACACATGACCTGTTTCGGCGCATAGACGACCTGTTTCGGGGCATATAGTTGTAAAAATTTAAAATTCTGATTCCGATGCAACCTGCGGACAGAATTTTCCAAATGTTATTTTGAACAAAATGAACCAATCCTAGGGTAGACATTTAAATTTGAATTAACCAATCCTAGGATAGTCACCAAACATAAATTCTCTTTTGGTTAAAATGAACTCCATGTTTTTAGTGAAGCAACATCTTCACTTAGAATAGAGAATTTGTCAATTTGGGGATTTAAAATTGAACCATTATTGTTTGCCGTGATTGTGGGTAATAGGTCTATGCTCTCCCCTTAACTGGGTGATCAAAATACCAGACTTACCTTTTATTTTCCACAATTTAATGCTTTATTACATCCTTTAGAAGGCCTGCTCTTGTGGGAAAAAGTACTCACCCAAGAGGAACAACCTAAGTGGGAACACCTAAAGCCAAGGTTTCCAACCCACTTTAATCAAAAGCAAGTTGTTGATGAAAATCCAACTTGATAGTAGTGCACAGGATAACCATCCCCAAAACCTTTGTTCTAAAGTTTGGAAGGTCTCTCGAGGGAGTATATCTATTTGCCACACTGAACGGATACCCTTACTACGAACCATAGTGTAGAAAGCCAGCCGTGTTAGTATCCAAACATCATCTTAATCATAGTGCAAGGGGAGGGAAGAATCTGCCCCCAAGACACTCACCATATAGTCACCACAGATTGTTTGCTCAAGGGATTTGGTATCCACTTCCATCACTTTGAGTACGCACCTGGAAAAGACAAAAACACGGGCGCCCTCTAGGGGGTGACAAGGTTGTGTGAGTCGACGCGATTTTAAGTTGTGGGTTGTGATTACTATGATGACCTATTTGACAAATTAAGAGTGAGTCTGATTGAAGTGCTTATCTTGTTTAAAACTTGTGGAAATCTCAAGAACATACACTCTTTGTTTAGATTTTAGGATTAACAAAACAACTGTTTGCTTCTATGTTGTGTTTTTCATATTTAAATCAGATTGAGATCATCCAAAACAAGAAAATTTTATTAAACTCTCAAAACATGCCAATCTTAGAGATAATTTAGTGCATCTCAGGTCTGTTTTAGCGCATCTGTGCTTTGTTTCGGTGCATCTGTGCTCTATTTTAGTGCATCTTTGCTCTATTTCAGTGCATATGTGCTCTATTTTGGTGCATCTGTGCTCTGTTTCGGCACATCTATGCTCTGTTTTAGCACATCTGTGCTCTATTTCGGTGCATCTATGCTCTGTTCTAGCGCATTCAGTCTCTATTTTGGCGCATCTATTTTTTGAGCCTAGGTGATTTTTCTGACTTTCAGAAATCAAGTTTTATAGGTCTAGTCTTTCCCATGCTCAGAGTTTGGAAGTCTACAACATTTGCTAAGAAGTCCTTAGAAAGAAAGATTAGAAAGCCCAAGAAGTTTCTCAGTTATAAGAAAGTTTTGAAGAAGAGGAAATTTCTATATCAAAGTCGAAAGGTCCTGCTTGAATACAGAACCTTTATTCATCGATATCACGACTATATTAGAGGTTTCACTGACGATTATGCTGTAGAACCTTTCTACTCAAGAGATTTCTTTCAAAGAAGAGCCCTGTCTCAAAGGAATAACCACAATTAGCGTATTCATCCTTCTTATATTCCCCAACCTACTATCACGTACGCTATGCATCCAAATCAAATTTTGCAATAGAGAACTCAAACACATTAGGCATCTATTAAATCCATCCATCTACAAAGCTAAGATCAAACTTCACAAAGTGAAAAATCATCTTTATTTTCGATCTTTGGTTTAATTCCCGCAAACAGGATTTTCATCCTTTCACTCAGGGAATCACGAGCTAAAGATTAAAAATCTTTTAAGTCATAGAATCTTCATTCTATCCTGACTTTCATCACCATTGCACTATTTCATTCCTTTGATCAAAGTTAGTAGGATTTGAGTAAAGCTTATGCCTGTTACCAAGAGATCTCGAAAGCACATAGAAAAAGATGAAAGTACAGTGAGCAAAATGGGTGATAATAGCGAGAGGGAGGAAAACTCCTTTAATACTTCAAATACTGGGGAATTAACGAAAGAGAAGCTTCAAGAAGCAGAGCAGGATCCTCAATTCCATACTCTTATGGAAAATATTTTAGAAAGAAACAAGGAAAGATACTTTCTTTATTTAGCTATTCAAGGAGGTAAGTTACTTGCTGATTTTGATACGGAAGGGATTAAAGAAAATCCTGAAACCCCTCTTAATGATTTTAGTGCCCTTACTCAACAAATCAAAGAATTACAAGGGAAAATAAAAGAAATACAAGGTGGAGCACCAAATAAGTATGTTTTGGAAGAAATATGTCCTTATCCATTCGATAGAAATCTTCAAATGATTCCTTTTCCAAAATATTGCAAAATCCCTAAGTTTGATAGGTATAATGGGAAAACTGACCCCATTGAGCATGTAAGGGATTTCCAAAATATGAGCTTAGAATTTGCGCATGAAGATACCTATCTAATGCGATTGTTTCCACAAAGTTTGGGTGGAAAATCCATGGAGTGGCTTTCAAAGATCACTCCCCCCATCAAAACCTTTGAAGAGTTGATAAATAAGTTCATATCACAATAATCTTACAACATTCAACACCAGGTAACCATTCTTGATCTTTGTAAGATAAAACAAAAAGTAGGGGAATATTTCACTAGATTTTTGCAAAGGTGGAGAAGAGTGTTTGCTAGATACTCTCAACCTGTTCCTAAAAAGGAAAAGATGGAGATCTTTATCGATAGTCTTAATCAAGAAATGAGTTACAGATTAAACCTTCAATGTCCTCAAATATTTGAAAAATTGATTGAAAACACAATTACTATTGAAGGTGCATTGATCAAGCGTGGAGTCATAAAAATTGATAAAGAGGGTTCAAATTCGTATAACAACAACCATAATAACAACAATGACAAGTCACGATTTTGGACTCGAAATAAAAATGTTGTGAATGATGGAGTAGTAGGTGCTAACAACATGAATACGAAGCCTGCCATTCTTAATGTGTCAGGTGTTCAACGTAACAATAATACCAATAATTCTAGCACCCAAGGCAATGTTTCTAATCAAGGAAACACAGCTAACAATCGTGGGAATAAATTTGGCAATAGTACAAATTCAAATGTGCCTAGACCATCAAGTCGACGGAGTTTTACTCCCTTGGGCCAATCTTTGGAATCCATTCTCAAAGAATTATTGAATCAAAACGCTATTACATTGCCACCACAAAGAGACTATGAACCTCAAGTTAAACCACCATCGTGGAATGATTCATACTTCTATGATTATCATAGGTGCAAAGGTCATAAGACAAACAGTTGCCAAGGGTTAAATAATATTATTTAAGATTTGATTGATAATTGTACCATCAAAGTTGAGGGACATAATGTCAATAATGATCATCAAGCATTCAAGAATCTGCTCCCTAATTATCACAAAGGGGAATCCTCGAGTGACAAGGGCAAGAATGTTAATAACATCCATGACATTATTATCAATCATATCTATACTGATGACCCTCAAATCAATGCTATTTGAATCAAAGGTAAGCCAGAATATCGAGAGGTCAATGTTACGACAAGGGGACAAGCCAAGATCATTGTCAAAGGCAGCTCATCTAAAGCAGCAATTCCCCATCCAATTCAATACAATTTGGTTGAGCAATTATGAAAAACATCAGCCCAAATTTCTATCTTGGAACTTTTAAAGCTATCATGTGCACATAAGGACATTCTGGAAAAGGCTCTCGTCGATACATCTGTATCTCCTGATCTAGATACCGATAAATTTCAAGCCATGGTGGGACACTTGTCCTCCAACACATGTTTATCTTTTTCTGAAAGAGATGAATCATCCATAACCCATCCGCATAATTGATCACTCTATTTAGATGTCATGGTTCACAAAGACCGCATTAGACGTGTTCTTATAGATGGGGGAGCTAGATTAAACATTTGTACTTTAAAATTGGTCCTAGCTTTGGGATATTCAGCAGACTCTATAGATCCATGGAGGAAAATTACAATCAAGGCCTATGATGATGAGGAAAGGACTTACAAAGGTCTCATCATGTTACCAATTAGAGTGGGACTTGTTGTGAAGAATACTTTTTGTCAGGTTCTTGATCGGGATCTAGCCTATAACATACTATTGGGTCTTCCATGGATCCATGACATGCAAGCTGTTCCATCTACTTATCATCAGTGTTTGAAGTTTCGATATGATGGACAGGAAGTAACAATACCCGCTGATCACAATAGCAGTCAAAATTGTTCTAACCTAAGAGCAACTCAAGACACATTTGTCCCACATAATAGAGAGGCTTTGTCCATCTCTACCTCCAAAAACAAAGAACAAGTGCAAGAAATGATAAGCAATTTTGGTGCCAAGTTAAAATTAAAAGACAATCGGGTGGGAGAATATTATTTATCTCTCTCTAATCTACCCCTATCACCAAGATCTCATGGTCAGCCATCAATATCTACACCACAAGCTGCAACGGTTTTAGCCTCAACTTCAACCCCCATCACCAAGTTTAATGGGATGTTTATCAAAGAAAATGAAGGAGAAGACAGAGCTATTCTGGATTGGCTCTATGAATATGAAGAAGAATCTGTACAGCATATCAAGATACCCACACAACAATATGGAAAGGGTTATGCTATCATGCAACAGATGGGTTATGAAGGAAATGGCCCTCTAGGTAAAAGAAAAGAAGATATTATTGAACCTGTCCAATTAAAAACAATGCATCCAAAAGATAAGACTGGATTAGGATATGGTGAAGATACTAATGAAAAGTAACACAAAGGCCATCAAATGAGGAAATAGCTGAATCAATTCTGAGAATTCAAGCGGATAATTCTGAAATAGACTCAAATGAATATGAATGGGATGAATTCTCGGATGATACTTTCATCTCAGAGAAAAGGGTGGATTTCATACACAAATTCTCACCTACATTATTAGAAGGAGAAAGCTTAAGACCTCCATTTGAATATGTCGTACAAAGCGACCAGGACTTTAGTGAGACCAATTCGATTCAAAGTGAGATAGATCATTTTGAGGAAGATACCATCCTAGACTTCTCCCATAATAACGTTGACAATAACATCATGACCCTAATGGCCAATGATCTTACTCATCCTAATGATCCATTACCTTTGGTTCACCCTGAACTCATTGATTGGGAACAAATTGCACCCATTGATGTTCCGACTTTTCCAAATGACGAAACCATAATAAACTTTCTTTGTTCATCCCATCCTGAAACAAGTTCCACCAGGGAATCACAAGATCAGAGTTTTCGACAGGAAAGTGCCAAGTTTCTCAGCTATGAAATAAATAATATAAAAGAAAGACCTAATGGTGAAAACCTAACAAAGGCAGTATTAGGTCAAGAAAAAAGAAAAATAAAAGAAAGATCTAATGGTGAAAACCTAACAAAGGTAGTGTTAGATCAAGAAAAGAGGAAAATAAAAAGCGTATCCAATGGTGAAAACCTTTCAAAGGCACCAGAGAATGGGAAACTTGACACTCTTCTGGAGTATTATCAGGAAAGATCTTCCATTCTAATTGAACCAACAGAGGCACTCAATATAGGTACTATAGAAAAGCCTAAAGTTTTGCAATTGGCTGCATCTTTGATAGATGAGGAAGTACCTAAATTCACAGAATTTCTCAAAGATAATCAAATCAGTTTTGCATGGTCCTACACAAATATGCCTGAATTGGATCTAGATCTCATCATGCATCATCTATCTATTACACCAGGGGCAAAGCCTGTAAAACAGAAACTCAGAAAAATGCATCCACATGTTGCATTGTTGGTTAAAGAGGAATTAAAGAAACTTTTAGATGTTGGATTCACCTGGTCTATAGATTATGCAAAATGGATCTCCAACATCATGCCTGTTTCAAAGCCAGACGGAAGGATCAAAATTTGCATAGATTTCAGGGATTTGAACAAAGCATGTCCTAAATATGACTTTCCCTTACCAAACATTGATATGATTATCGATTTAACTGTTGGACATGCAATGTACTCATTGATGGATGGATTCTTAGGATACAACCAGATAAATATTGCACCAGAAGATCAAGATAAAACAACATTCACATGTCCTTGGGGTACCTATTGTTGGAACATAATGCCATTTGGATTGAAAAATGCAGGAGCTACATACCAACGAGCAATAAAAACAATTTTTCATGATACGATGCATACATTCATGGAGGATTATGTTGATGATCTTCTTGCCAAGTCTTACACTAGAGAAGGACACATCAATATCTTATCTAAAATTTTCAAGAGAATGGAACAATTCAAAGTGAGACTTAATCCAAAGAAATGCGTCTTTGGAGTGAAATCTGGAAAACTAGTAGGATACATTGTGTCAGAAAAGGGAATTGAAGTGGATCTAGCTAAGGTACAAGCAATTCTTGATATGCCACCACCAAGGAACATTAGTCAACTACGCTCTTTACAAGAATGATTACAATCCATTCAAAGATTCATTGCTCAACTGGTAGATAAAAGTTTACCATTTACACCTCTCTTACATAAGAATGTTCCATTCAAATGGGAGCACAAATGTGAAGCAACATTTGATGAAATAAAGTAGTACCTCATGAATCCACCAGTATTAACTCCACCAATACAAGGTGCGCCTCTCATATTATATATTGCTGCCATGAAAGTATCTTTAGGAGAATTATTGGCACATGAAGATTACTCAGGAAAAGAACGAGCCATTTATTACATCAACCGAACCTTAACGAGTCATGAGCTAAATTATACCTTCATTGAAAAATCTTGTTTAGCAGTGGTATTCACTTCTCAAAAGTTATGACACTACATGTTAACTCATACAGTGAAGCTTGTGGCTAAGATTGACCCACTCAAATATCTTTGAAGTAAGGCAACCTTAACTGGCAGGTTAGCTAAATGGGTTATGATCTTAAGCGAGTTTGATATTCAGTATGTGGATTGAAAATCTATAAAGGGACAAGTAATTGCAGATCAATTAGCAGAAGCACCAATGCCAGCAGAACACCCAATACATGTTGATGCCGACATTTTCACAACAGATATCCAATAGTCATGGTCACTCTGCTTTGATGGTTCTTACACTCAACATGGTTCAAGAGCAGGAATTCTTTTCATTACACCTCAAGGACATACAATCCCAAAATCTTATCGGCTAATGTTTCCTTACACAAACAACATAGCTAAGTATGAGGCATTGATAATCAACATGAGAATTGCAGTAGACTGGAAAATTGCAGAACTTCAAGTTTTTGGCGATTCACAACTTGTTCTAAATCAAATCAATAACGAATATCACACTAAAGATGACAAGTTGATACCTTACAAAAGAATAGTGGAAGATCTCAAGAAATACTTTGTTAATATCTAGTTCATATAGATTTCACGCATTGATAACAAAGCAGCAGACGCTATGGCTACAATCGCCTCTCTACTCTAATTTTTAGAGAATAAAAAATGGTATGATTTCCTAGTGGAACAATTGTTTTCTCCCACTACCATTACTCCAATTTGCTCAGCCTCGGTAGGACAAGGGGCCTTGTATACGCAACAACATATGGAAATCCAATGGGGTGATCTCTCCAGATGATGGGATGTATAATCACAAAGTGCTCCCATGCGAATAGTTGTAAAAGAGTCACCCCGCAGGAGAGACTCTTCCCATCTGTGTACACGACCTGATGAAGGTCATGGTATAGATGGGAAAGCATGTATGACCTCCATGCATATCTAGTGTGGTGGAGAAGCATGTCCTCCAAGATCCTACCCCACCCAACTGATAGTCCCTTTGCCCTACGATCAAGACAAAGGAAACCACCGATCATCCCTGCTAAAATCGAAGGCAGTGGGGCATATCTCTCTGTCATCTCCTTCCAAGGAAGCTCATATCCATAGAAATGAGGATCCTAGAAGACCCATCTCAAAGAATCTATCCCCCCAATATCCTTGTGATCATAAATCACAAGCTCTCCAACCACAAGAATACCGAGAATCCTGTAAACATCCTCCGGGGTCACCGTGATCTCTCCTGTCGGCAAGTGGAAGGTGTTATGCTCGCTGTGCTACCGCTCTGCTAAGTCAGTCAATAGAGCCCTATTGATTCGATACTGCGGGATACTCAACAGAGATCACAAGCCACACTGGTCTATCACTCCCAAATTCTCATGGAATAGTCGGGGAATCATCTCCCATGTCTGCAGAAATCTCTCTTTGATCTGGAGGAGGTTAAATTCCTCCTTTACAATATCATCAAGCAAGCATGCAAATCAATCATTAATGAATATCATCAATCAATCAGTACATCAAACAAATTCACATCTATTTATTTTTCATATCACATGGAAACAAATTTAATAGTCATCATGACTCAATTTGACTTTCATACAAGAAAACAAATCTATCAATACTATTTGTTTTTCATATCGCATGCAAACAAATATAACAGTCATCATGACTCAACATCTATCTATTTGACTTTCAATCAGGAAAGCAAATATTTCATTTCTATTTGTTTTCATATCGCATGGAAGCAAATTTATCAGACCTATTTGTCCTTCAAGCACGAAGACAAATTTATCAAATCTATATCATTGATGATATTCAAAAGCATAAAATCTGCTGTCTAATCTAGCAACAATCATCAAGCATGCATCAATTTTTCTTCAAAAATTGAAATTCAACAAAAATCCATGGATGCGTGATTTCATGAATGCGCTATTTTATCAAGTGAATGCGCCAAAAAAGTCAATCAATGCGCTAAAACCATGGATGCACCACTTTATTCCATGGATGTGCAATTTCATGAATGCGCTATTTTATCAATCAGATGCGCTAAAACAGTCTATCTATGCGCTAATCTATCATCCTCCATAGGCAAACGTCATGGATGCGCCATTTGATCTATCCTATGCGCTAAATCACCTATGTGCAACTATTTGGCATCAATGTGTGACTATTTTGCACCTATGCGCCACTTTGGATGTGCTGAATTATCTACTGTATGCGCTAAAACAGAATTTTCAAAATTCAAAAAATTCAAAAAAGCATCCAAAAATCATTAAAAAATTGACGGAGAGGTTTGGATCGACTTACTAGAGGTCCATATGCAGGTGGTCTCTAATGACGATGACCTCGCTCGAATCTATGGTGCTCATATGGGATCAGCATTGTGAATATCTTTCTCAGAGCTCCAAAATCCTCAAAGGTTACTGTTCAAATGAAAGTGACTTCTCACCTTTTTCACCTTTTAAAGGGGTAAAAAATGGCATTTTTACTATGCAAAAGTGCTATTTCGAGAGTTAAATCGCCAATTTTCTCTAAATTTTTTTGAAAATCTTCCAAATTAGTCTCATAATCATTCTCATCACGCGATTTATCTCTCGAGGGGGCATATAGCATCATCAATAAATTTTTCAAAGTCAGGGGCAAATTCTTTGAAGCAATGCGTAAAACACATCACTTTAAAGAGGGGCAAAATGTACACATCTAAAATTGGTCACAGTTAATCGAACCTGTTAATTAATTAAATATGAATTATTTAATTAATGTTCTTAATTCATCTACATATAAATAAATTTAATTATTTATTTATATTGTTCATTTTCCAATTCTTCTGATTTAATTAAATAAATAAAGTTTATTTAATTAATGCTACCTTCCTCTTAATTAATTAAATAGATTTTATAATTTATTTACACTAATTATCAAAAGTTTAAATTCTAAATTTAAATGATATTCTTCAGTCCACATTTAATTAAATATTTTCAATATTTAATTAAAGCATTTTCTAAATTTCCCACTCTTCTCACAAAATTAAATATTTTCAATATTTAATTAAAAAGCTTTTTCCTCTTCTCGCATAATTAAATATTTTCAATATTTAATTAAAAAGGCTTTTTCTATTCTCACATAATTAAATATTTTCAATATTTAATTAAAACCTTTTCATATTTCTTTCACACATAATTGAATATTTATTTATTTAATTATGAGAGACACCTTTCAATTGTCTCTTCATTTTCCATATATCTCTTAGAATTCCATCTCCTTTTCGAATTCTCAATCTCTCATCGTTCATTCTAATAGGTTTGAACTCAACTGTTGATCTTGGCCAATTGAATTCCTACCTTCAAAAATCTATAAATACAACCCTCTTATGAGTGGAAAAGGACCTAGAATCTCAGATTTTCATGCGTAGTTACTATAGTCACATCTTAGCATTCATAGCATTTCAATTTTCATAGCTTAATCTTGTAGCAATGCATATGCATTTTTATTAATCTCATTCTCTCAAGCTGCCAATTCTACAAGCTGCTGTTTTAAACAAGTGAGAGCCAGCATCTTGAAATGAATCCTTGGAGATAGAGGACAATGGGACAAATTTGAAGAAACTATCATTTAGAGTTTGCATTTACTTTCTTTAATTCAATTTCTTCAATCTAATGTTTCATTGGTGTATTAGTTTAGATTCAAATTTGATTTACATATTCTAACGTACACAATAACCAATGGCCTTTCTTACTTTGAGAAAACTCTCAAGATCCCATGTGTCACAAGTATCCAAGGAAACCATTTCCTCATGCATAGCTTGTGACAAAGCTTGTTCTCATCTGAAGACAAAGCTTCCAAGCTGTAAGATGTAGGTTCATCATTATTACTCATCAAAGAAAATATACAAAGGAAATTAGGTGGGTTATACCTATTAATGAGATTTCGTTGTCTTGTGGATCTTCTCAAAGAAGGTTCTTCTTGTTCCTCAATACGCTCATCATGAGGATCTATCTCAAAACTCTATGAACTCTCCTCATCCAATCCATCCAATTGTTGTTCAACATGTGCATCTTCATGCTTCTAAGTATTTGTCTCAAAATGTACTATTTGAGAAGCATCTTTCTCCTTTGGTTGTTCTTCTCTTGTATAAGATCTAAATTCCCTAAAAATCACATCTCTAAATAAAGTATTTTTTAGGCTAGAGGATTCTAAAGCTTATAACCTTTTACATTTTCACCATAATCTATGAATATGCACTTTTGTGCTTTTGGATCCAACTTAGACCACTTTTCTTTAGGCACATGAACAAAAGCCTCACAACCAAAGATCCTTAAATGTGCAACACTAGGTTTCCTACCTAACCACATTTCAGAAGAGGTTTTATCTTCAATAGATGAACTAGGAGATCTATTGATTAAATAACAAGAATTACTTATAGCCTCGACTAAAAATCACCGATCTAGCTTAGCACTACTTAACATACTCCTAGCTCTTTCCATTAAGGTTTGGTTCATCCTTTCTACTACTCCATTTTGTTGAGGTGTATATGGAGTAGCTTTTTGTTGCACAATTCCTGCATGCTTACAATAATCATGAAATTCCTTAGAACAATATTCACCACCATTATTTGATCTCAACACTTTTATCTTATGATCTGATTTCTTCTCAACTAAAGCCTTAAATTCTTTAAACTTATTGAACACATCATATTTTTTATGCATAAAATAGATCCAAGTGTATCTTGAGACATCATCAATAAATGTGACATAATATCTATATTTTCCAATAGAGTCAGTATCCACATAAAATCTGAATGAATAATCTCTAATAATCCTTTATCTTTATTTGTTCCATTAGGAAATGAAGATCTAGATTGATTTCCAAACACACAATGCTCAAAAAAATCCTTTTTCTAATAATATAATCAGGAATACCGTCAACCAATTTCTTATTAAGAATGGTCCTAAGACCTTTTTCACCAAAGTGGCCCAATCTATAGTGCCACAACATACATGTATTTTCAACTTCAGTTACATTAGCTGATTTATTCAAATTGGAGGTATCAAGCTTAAACAAAGTCCCAATCTGAGATCCTTTAGCAACCACCTTTTTCCCTTTCACCAATTTACAACCGCCTTTGTCAAATGTCACATGCATTCTAGAATCATTAAACTTAGATAAAAAAAAGTAGATTTATAGCAAGTCCTGAAATATGTAAAACATTATTAAGGGTCTTAACCCTACCATCACCGAAACACAACTTTACCTCTCATTTTCCCACAATCTTTGTTGTGCTATTATGTCCAAAGAAGACATTCCTTTCATCATATCCAGTATACTTAGTGAACCACTCCCTATTAGGAGTCATATGATAGGAGCAACCTGAATCAATAAGCCAAGAGTCATCACCAATAATATTAGATGTAATGATCAATGCATCATCACCATCATCTGAGGATTTGTCTATAGAAGCATTGAAACTCTTTTTCTTGTTCTTACAATCCTTCTTTACATATCTCAATTTCCCAAAGTTCCAACACTTTACCTTATTCTTACTAGGGGTTTTAGACCATCCTTTGGACTTACCCTTTCCTTTCTTGTCTCCCTTAGGTGAATTTTCCTTAGGCCTACCTCTTACAAACAAGGCATCTTGGTATCCCGTTTTAGACTTCCTCCTCATCTCCTCTAATAGGAGAGTAGGAATTATATTTTCCATCTTAGGATCTGTACCACTATCACTAATAGCAACAATTAGATTTTTCCAAGACTCTAATAAAGAACAAAGTAATAAAATGCATTTATCTTCAGCTTCTAGCTTTGCATCTATAGATGCTAACTGACTTAGAATCAAAATGAAAGCATTTAAATGATGTGCAACATAATCACCATCTTTCATCTTTAAAGAATACAACTATCTTTTTAGATACAAATTATTAGTAAGACTTTTATTTTAATAGATATCACCTATTCTCTTCCACAATTTATATGTGGTAGCTTCATCTGAAACATTCAAGAGAACAACATCAACAAGACAACCTTATGGTCCCTCTTGCCTTCTTATCAAGCTTAGCCAAACCTCATATATCACTGTTGTAGATGGCTTTGTATCATTACAAACAACTAACCACTAATCTCTCTCTTCAAGGAGACCCTCCATTTTTAGTTTTCACATCTCATAACTAGATCCATTGAATCTTTCAATATCTACATGAGAAGTAGAACTCATTGTAACACACTTCTTTTACAAATCTGCAATAACACAATAGTAAAAGCTCCCACTACAGCCAAAAAACCTTCAAAATTTTAAGAGAAAGGCATCCCAAACCCTAACCAACCATTGGCTTTGATACCAAATGTTGAAAAATGAAGCTAATATTGTAGCTTAAAACTTGTAAAACTATGAGACTGTAGATCTAATTAAGTGTTCTTTGTCACAATTTTTTGTATATGATTAATCTGTTTAGATCAATTTTACCAATTGTAGAATGAGACAAGGAGATAGAAGTAAAACAACATATACGTGGAGAAACCCTTTCAAGAAAAAACTCCACTAGAATCAATAGTTCTTATATTATTTAACCTTAGAACAAGATTACAATAATACTATATCAATCCTTGATTGATATGCTTCCTTGCTTTCAACAGTCCTTCTTCACAACTTGAAATAAAATCTCATGGAACTCTCATAGACTTGCTGCAATTAATAGACAATAATATGAGCATGTAAAATCATAAGAGTTGTACAATACAAGAGCATAAGGCCTTTCACAAAAATCTATGCCTAGATTGGGCAAGTAGAGTTCCATAATGTAATTTGAAGTCAAACCAAAGTCTTCCTCAATTTAAGCACCCCAAAATAAACACTTAACTTAACTTTGGTCAAGAAGATATCATGCAAACTTCACCTCAAAGTTGGCACCCAAGAATGGGCCCACTTGACTAAGCCTTGTAAATATCTTCTCATGCAAAAGATGTTAACTAAAAAATGCCAACTTGGGTGCCCAAGGTGGACCCAAAGCAATCTTAGTTAACTGAAACATATCTCTCCACCAATTCATGCAAACATTATGCATGATTGATCATCCCCACTTAACTGAAAGTATCCAACTATTATCTATCATGCAACTAAAGTCAACTCAAGTCAACTAGCATTCAACTTAAAATAACTACATGCAACTGAAGATAACTGAACCATAACTAATTGAACTGAACTGAACTGATACTGAACTGATAGTGTCACTCCACTCATGTAAATATCAATCCCTAATTTGTAAGATCAAAACATGCATTATTGAAGTGTTATCAATCCTTCAAACAATTAACTGAAGCAAGGTGGGTTCCATCTTCCTTGTGGGCACCCCACTATCTTGTAGGAACTCTTCTTGGATGTCCCCACATGTTCCTATCATTTAGGAATAATCATAAATGTCAATTTACATGTTCATTTCATTCGAATTTAATCTCTTTATAATCCTAGTGTTGGGGAACACTTTCCAAGGACTTAAGAGATACATGTAATATGTTTAGTATTGCAATTAAATGACATCTTATTCCCAACATACATGTACATGTGTAGAACTACTTATGTGTACGTACATTTAGTGTATTTAATGCACATTTAACATGTGTTTAACATATATAAATCATAAATACGTGAGCATGAGTTATCTAAATATAGATTTAAAATTTGTATAAATACATTATTGAGTGTAAACATGTACATGTACACATGTATCTATTAATGTGTCTATGTTTCAACCAAGGGTTCAAACTCAAATTCACCTTCAATTATATTCAAATTTTATAACATTACATGTGTAAATGTACATTTGTAGAACTACATATGTGTATGTACATTTAATGTATTTAACGCACATTTAACATGTGTTTAACATATATAAATCATAAATACTTGAGCATGAGCTCTCTAAATATAGATTTAAAATTTGTATAAACACATTATTGAGTGTAAACATGTACATGTGCACATGTATCTATTAATTTATAAAACTTTAAACATAAGAAAACACATGTACATGTAGATAGATTCAATGTATAAACATAAACATGTTATAAGAAAAGAGGTAAATGCACGTAGATTGAATGCAAATAAAAATATAAACGTAGATTGTATAAATACTCTTGAGTGTACTAAATATGTACATGTACAAATGTAGATTAATGTATAAAAATTTAAACATAAGAAAACACATGTACATGTAGATAGATTCAATGTATAAACATAAACATGTTATAAGAAAAGAGGTAAATGTACGTAGATTGAATGCAAATAAAAGTATAAACATAGATTGTATAAACACTCTTGAGTGTACTAAACATGTACATGTACACATGTAGATTAATGTATAAAAATTTAAACATAAGAAAACACATGTACATGTAGATAGATGAAAATAAACATAAACATTATAAGAAAATCTAGGTAAATGGACTTACAAATTGAATGAAAAAAAACATATAAACAAAAGAAAATCTGTATGTATAGCATATAAGCAAATGTACTAGAGATCATCAAATGTACCTGTAACAATGTATCAACAATATAAAAAATGTACTATCTAGATCATCAAATGTAAGTAATAATGTATCAACAACCTAACAAACATGTACTAGAGATCATCAAACATGTATCCCAAGTCATATATAATGTTAAACAACTCATAAATCTAGTGAAGCCTAATATGAATGTCAACTCCTAGTCAAATGATCATCTGAATGAGGACCCTGCTCTGATGGATTTATCGATCCCTGGAGATAAAATTGTGTACACCATGTGTTAAATACATATAATTAATTATAAATTTTATGAAATTTATTTAAAAATGTACATGTATTTTTAAATATATATCTAGATCTATGCATACATAAGCATGTGTATATATAAAAATTTAAAACTCACATGTCCATTAGCAAAAAAATCATCCACAGAGTCACGTCGATGTACACGATATGAACCAAGGCTAGGAGTAACATGAGGTATGCTCATGTATAATATATATACATATATATTATATGAATATCTAGTTAAAACTAAAATTTAAAAATAATTAAAAAAAATAATTGAAACATGCACATGCACATCATTTGGTATTAGATGATCTAAGTCCTCTAGAATGGTTGTCTCCACCAAATCAACCAAACGCTTAGTCAACGCATGTCGTGCCATAAATGATGAGTAAAGGGGACTATGCAGCTGAGATGGCATCAACGATGACAAACTGAGACCGGTCAACATATCCATAAAACTCATAGTTTGTGTAGTAGCCGAATGATCTATAGGTGGATTTTGATGTGCTGTAGTGTTGGGATCAGAGTGATGGGATCATGGATGTGAATGAAATCCTAAAGCCAAAAAACCTCTGACATAGTCTATAGAGATCCCATAGTCTGGTACAATGAAGGCATATGCCTCCAAGAGGCCCTCAGCCAAACAATGCATAGTCTTGTGTGCCATATCTCTTGTAAGTTCATTGAGCTATGCAGGTGTAGGGATTCTTGCCGCTATAAAAGGATCCATGTTTCTATGTTGTGCTACAAATTCTGTGGATTGTGAATGTCTAGACATCAAATACTAACCCACACGATCAATAGATATCTTAGTGGTCATAGCTGCAATGTCGTCTACATTGTCAATTACTTCCTTTTGAGAAGAAACGAAAACTTGATCTGCTAAGGGGGCTAGAGATGAGGTGAGAGTAGGAGACCTGCCACCAACCAATACCCTAATGTTCACCAGGGTTGGTCTATCTTCTCGATGATTGGTGGGCCTATCGACAATCTTGCCAAGCCCCTGACCAACATATGGTGCAATGTCCAGGTAGTTGAAATTGAGGCCCAAATGGACCTCAGCATACAACTGTTAAACAAAATATAATGGAAGTTGGTCATTGTTTGGATATTGACCATGTGTTATAAGAAATCATGGGTAGATCAATCGGGCCATAGCATCATCCACACATTTTGTGACCTTTTATCCCCTCACCTTACATTTATTTTGATAGAATGGAAAACATTGGTTTTTAGTCATATATTTGCTCACAACATCATGTATTTGTTTATAGGGAGCCTCACCATGTATGTCTTCCCACATGTGGGAAAGAATAACAACTACTCTATCAGGGTAAAATGCACTACTACCCCCAATTTTATCTCTTATTTGTTCTAGGATTTTTAATATGGAAATGCAAGTTTCCGTATATATGCCTACATTTCTACCATCAGTTAATGACTCTCTCAATCTCGTAACCTCACTATTAGTATTTGCAAAGAGTGTTTGTGGAGGTGGAACGGGTGTATTTTCCATGTGATATGTATGAACCTAAAGGAGCAATGAGGCCTTGGTTTAATATATCTAGGCCTATAGAATAGAAATAAAATGGAACATGTACATGTGTTTAATTTAAATTTAAAACAGTTCTAAAAAAATACATGTGTGCACATGATATAGAATACATAAATTAAACATGAGAACTAGATATATCTAGATAATATTTCTCAGGTGCATACATGTACATTCAATAAATTTAATGTAACTTCTATCTAAATTGCTAAACACTTGTGAAACAAGTAAATAAAAAATTTACATAATTTAAATTCATGCACAAACTCATTTCACCAAAATGTAGAAACTTCTAACTATACATTTATATATATATATATATATATATATATATATATCTTAAATATATTCAATCCACATGAGATACAAATCATAAGGGGGCCAACAAGTGCTAAATTAGCTTGAGATTTTAAAGCACACATAGATTAGAGATAAGGTCTAGTTCAATCTATTTAATAAAATATGTTTCACATTTTATATATAGAAGTTTCAAGCTAGCATGTATGTAAATTGCAATTATCTATGCTCAACAAAACAATATTTAAACTTCATAAAATCAAAAGGAATATCAAATTTAGATAAGAAATGTATCAAATATAAAACTTTCATGTGTGATGCCTTACTTGAAAGTTATTGGTCAATCCAGACTATAGTTTCAACAAAACTTCCTATAAGTGCATGCAAAGTAACATTATTTAATTGTGACATTAAGTGGGTTTAGTGCAATTTAAAGGAATTTGTGACATGGTCTAATTATGAGGTGAAGATAGAAAATATGCTTAGATCGAGAGAATCAAAGCACATAAAATGATTGATGTATATATACAAAGTTGTGTCTTGAGAGTGAAATGTATATGATAGATAAATAGAGCATAAGTGATAAATATAAAAATGATAATATATAATATAGACACCCCTCAAGTATGTACATATGACTTGAAAAAATCCTAATATATACAGTAAAAGAGAGTATATAAAACATAACAAACATGACTAATGAAGGTGTTTAAAATGAAAGGACACCAAAATATAAATTATAGATGAAGTAGCAAGGGGGATCACACCAAATATGACATAAATAGAAAGCTAAAGTAGAAATTTAATACACAATACACCATTGATTTACCCATCTTATAATCAAACCATGCCATATCCTAAAAAATACAATTTAAGTAGTCTCTAATTATAAATCTTTGAAGTGCTAGTATTCAAATAAGAATGAAGAATCTCTTGAGAATGAATCCTATGGGGAGAAGCTATTATTTATCAAGTATCAAACTCTTGGAAGAGGCACCCAAAACTCTATTAAAAATATCTTGTATTTTATTAGTTAAAGAGGAGGAAGAAATATAATTTTTATGTTGATGAATGGCTTTCTCTAATGCATCCATTCTATAAATGTACACCAAAATGTAGGATGAAAAAGTGTGTAACAAAAGCTTTAAAAAGAGTCACTTTATTTCTTCTTCATCTTGGAACAAAACTTGAACTAGAATTTGAAGGTTAAGGGTTACTAGTTTTGTGATTGAAATTATTATTGTTAATTCTAGGTGCCTTATTCTCTATTGATTAACCTATGGATGGTGTAGATTTTATTTTGAAACAAGATTGTCTTGTGGTATCACAGGTACTATTTTTAGGTTTACTAGGTAAGAGGAATCACCAAGTTATAATACAATAAATACTTTCAATATGGATCTGGAAGTGTGTGTATTCCCAAGTAAAATGATAAGTTAAAAGAAAAGAGAGATGAGTATAGGTCACAAATAAAAAAGGTATAGAAAAAATCCTTTTTCTATTTGTATGAAAAGTTTAGGAATATAAACTACTTTGGAAAGAAACTATTGATCTTTATCTTTCCTATGCTTTATTTCATCTTATATCGTTTCATCCTTGATAAAGTCATGTATTTCTAACCTATGCATGAATTTTGCAACATAGAGGGAATCCCTTGTCTTAGAAAATTTAACTGGCATAGAGGAACTAACTTGACAAAAGCACAAACAACACACTTAACCAACCATACAAAAATTTGAAAATGCAACCTAAAGGGTTACCAATGACAAGATCCATGAAATAAAAATCCCAAATTTGATGAGGTTACTAATAGAAACATCAAATTTGACCACTAGAGACAAGTTTTGTGCCTATCACACACACACACCCCGTTCAAAACAGGAACCCTCTTTCTTTCGCCCTGTCAGGTCATTTTCTTGTCACCTCATTTTGCATGCCCCCATTTTGGTGTCCATAATGGTCAACATGCCTCTCAAGTCTCATCTTAAGTTCACCATGGGTTTCCCCTTAAAATTTTTTGTCTTGAAGCTTCCTTGGAATTTCACCCTTTGCTGGCGTCTGTGGGGCATCCTGGGCTTGGACTGTTGGAATTCCCCTCTCGGGTTTCCTTGTTTGTTTTGCATTTTTTTTATGACTTTCGGTCAGTGCCTTTCTGGCTTTTGGGTCCTGGCTTCCTATTTTTTGTCCAAAAAAATTTCGCAAAATCTGACATTTTGTCACGCTTTTCGGACTCGGCTTTTCGGGTTTCCCTACTCGAGTTTCCGTCCCAATTTTGCCATTTTCGATAGCCATCGACCAACGTCCTTCTGGTCTTCACACCTCGACACTTGTCCGACTATCAGATCCTCACTTGGTAAGTTTTTGGATGGTAGTATCCCAACGTCATTCCGGACCTCAGCCTCCCAATTTCCCCCCGCTGTCCTTAATTTGAATTCACCAACCTCACCAATCATCGTAGCTGCATTTATTAGGGACATTAATTGTGATTAATGATATAAATATCGGGTCTAACATGTCATTTTCACATGTCAGGAACAATGGAAAAGTGTAGTGCCATCGCTGCCTTTGCGCCCAAGCTATCCCTTCGTCGTTCTTCAAGGATTCAACAACTTTATTCATCGGGTCTTCAAGGTATGCTCATCATCTGGCAACCTGCTTCATCTTTTCATGATTGTATTCTTAAGAAGTGGACAATAGGGGAATATTTTGTATGAATTTGATAGACGGAATACCTTGCCACAAAACCCATGTGTTGAAATTTCCCAAACATCCCTATAAAACTTAGAAAATTGAACTTGAAACCTTGTCTTCCCATCGTTGTTCTTCGAACTGAGAAACCACGCCCTCTGGGCCCAAAGCATTTGGCCACCATTGCCACTCAAAATTTACACTTAACACAAACTTGCCTCAAGCAATGAAATGCCTCACGGGTTCTAGCCTCCAAGATTTCGCTTCTAGATTGTTGCTTCACCTATGCTATTTCAAATGACGTTCTCACCTCGCCCATCCAGGTTGGACCCCAGCTTGCCATTTGTCATGAGACCTTCAAAAAAGAGTGAAAACCTCCAACAAACCCTCAAGACCTACTCTATGGAATTTCATCTACGGGCTGCTGCTACCATTCTATTATTTCATTGCTCGTTGGGTGATCGCCTTCCGACTTTCGGGTTCCGAGTGCTTCCTCGCCAAAATATTTTTTAACAAAAAAATATTTAAGTCCTTGCCTCCATCAGACCCAACCCCACCGGACTTCCACCATCAGGCTTCTATCCTGTCGTGGTCATCCCAAACAACAATCTCAAACTGTCCTTCCGACCCTCGAACCTCGACATCTTGATCTCCGCCATGTTTTAATAGATGAAAGTGTAAGGAAAAATCTCTTGTCGAGTTTGGTCCGTTGGGTTGTGAGTCCCATAATTTCACCCCCACTTTGTCATTTCTTGAGGCTATCATGCAGTGACCTCCCGACCGTTGCGGCCTGGGCCCTTGAACGAAAAAATATGAAAGGATTTCTCCCACGACCTTTAGCCTCTCGGACTCCGAACTCCGGAACTCCTACTCTGAAATGTCATTTCTTGTAAGTTGTTTCAAACAACTAACACTTGACAACCTTCCCTTGGTTTGATCCTAGATGCATTAATGGTGACCTAAATGACCTCCAATTTGAAAACGAGTGATGACCCACGTGCTAAAATGTGATCATCTTCCTAATGAACCCTTCATTATCCAAATCTAAGATCGAGAGAAATTGTCTGGGTCTTCGTTCTTTTTTCGCCCTCTAGAACAACATTCTGACAGGGGAAGTCTGGCCTCTGGGACTCGAGTCATCCATTTTCCTTCTAGTGAACCTTTAGTGACAAATTCAGCGAAGTGTTAGACATTTGAATAATAGATTATTTAATCTAACCTTGTTTTTTAGGGATTTGATTAACTGTTTATGTCACCATGCTAGATTGTACTTAATCCTGCCTCTATGTCCAGGATATATGGAATCGGGTGCACAAACCTTAGGGGCAGCCAAAGACAAATGAAAGAAAACTACCAAAGCTCCTTGAGGTAAGGAGGATAAGGACGAGATGAAGTACCAACTCTAGGGAGTGTCATTGCACTCCAGGGTCACGACTAGGTGGAAGGACATCACTAACATGAATATTGAGCATGTCAACATTGATGAGTTCATACAAAGGGTTAGAATAAACCCCAAAAAAAATAATGCAAGACTCATCAGGAGTAGTGGAATAGACAAGGCTACAAGTTTCCCTCCCGTGTTGATTTCCCCTAAGCTAGTAATGGCCTACAAAGAGGCATATCAGCTAGAAACAAGAACTATTATTGATAGGGATAGAAACATCCTGGTCGACATGTCACCATCAAGAATAACAAAAAATTTCCACATTCCTGTCTTCAGAAAGATGGAGTTGCCTACTATCCAGGAATGCAAAGAAATGTGGGATGAAGACCCCATAAGATGCAAGAAGCTCATAAACCAGTATGCGCTAAAAGACAGATGGGGCAGTGCTGCAAAGGTTCCCCAAGAACTCTTTCGCAATGACTTCTTTGAGGATTATCATGATTTGGTCACTTTGCTAAGTAGAGTAATGGGCCTCCCCACTGCGGCCTATTTTTAGGAACGGATGGTGTACTTCATTGAGCACATTCTCTGTGGGAAGGAAACCATGTTCTACTGGGGAAGAATAATCAGTGACCACTTTCATGATCAATTCATGAACGCCAAGAAAACATCCAAGTTCTACAAGACCTCTTATCTAGTATACTCACTAGCCGATAGGAGGCATTATAATGGGTTATTGAGAATTCCAAATGAAGTGCTTAGTAGAGAACTCAAGGCTTTCAAAAAGTACCCTCAGCTACAATCCAAGAACTTCAAGAAGGAATATTGCAGAGTAAATGATGCATTCATCGCTTACATCATCAGGTTGCTTAGGGGAGATTTTGATAGAAGAGTCTCCCACAGTGTTCAATCTTTTCTAAAAAATTATGCTTTCCGGTTTATCCAACACCCCAAGTTCACATACATCCACACCCAAGGCTTCTCAAAAAAGTCAAACAAGCTGCCCTGATACCCTAATGAGTGAATTATATTGTTGGAACTCTCTTGGCAGCTGTGCCACATTCACACTGTTTTGAGTAGCAAGCATCTAGTGGGGATCCCTTATCCACTTACACTCGGTAAGGGATGTATGAGCTTAATAATTCCAAGTGTGAGAAATTCGAAGGAATTGGCATAATATGACTTCAAATCTCACATGGCCAGGCCACGAGTGGACCCATACGGTTATGTCAGAAAGGTGATTGGACAAGAGTATGCCCACCTCCACAATGTTGAGATTTTTTGGCCAATTGAAAGGATGACTTGGAGGTGCAGCTAAGGCACTATATGTAGATGACCGCGTACTTGTGAAGAGAGTGAATTTGTTCCTGGTGCTCGGTCAACTTAAAGAGGATGAGAGCACCGTGATCGACCCTAGGTATAATTCCATTGCGGACATGTTGCTAGGTCGCTAATTGATTGGAATGAGCCAAAGGTTGATGACCTCAACATAATTACCAAGCCTATTGAGGCTTGAACGAAGGCATGGATAGATGAAAAAGTTGCTCAATTAAAGCAATAAAGGGTTGTCTTGACATTCAAGGGGCTCGAAAGTGAGACAAGTGGTTTGGGTGGTGGGACAACTACTGAATCGATGAGAGAAACATCTAAGTCCCCTCCATCAATCCATTTGAAAAAGAGAAAGGAGACGGAAGAGAAGTAGTCCAACCCAAAGGTGTACATTAGGAAGGCCTGAAAGGGTGAACCTCCCAAGAAACATAAGCAAATAGGAAGCATCACCGAAATGCCAATAATCCAGGAAGATCAAAACTGTGAGGGAGAGGAGATGGAGGTTGATTAGCCAAAGTCTCCACCTATTTCATCTATTGTCGCAAACACTACTATTGTTGTCACCACTTCACCTATCCCACACGTAGTAGTTGCATCCTCTCCACCGATGGTGCACATTTCTGTCCATCTTGCTTCTACTTCTCCCATCGTGTGGGTAATATTGGTTGATTCATCCTCCACCACTACCTCCCCTATTTCTTCATCCTCCATGTCTCCTTCCTTTTCTCTTCTAGCTCCCACCACTGCAACCACAATGCTTGCACTCACCCTTCTAGAATCCTTCGTGAAATAAATGCAAAATGTGCCCTCCAAGTTCTCAGGAATGTTTGTGAATCTGACAGTACAAGCTGCAATGGCTTGAGAAATAATTAGCACTCCAGTTCCTCCTCCTCCTACCAAGCTGCCAATAATGGAAGCCACCATGCAAATTTCTGATGAATTGGACCACCGAAAAAAATTTGAATCAGCTAAGAGATTGGAAGAGGAGGCATATGACTATCATGAGCACCCAATATATGAGCATTGATTAATTGACGAGATCGCCTAGGAGTCTTCAAGTGAGGAGAGAAAAGATGCAAAGATAATTGAAGAGATAGTTGATCCTGAGCTCAATGTTGAGTGGGCTAAGCAACTCAAGGACATTGAAGAAAAGGAGGCTGAAAAACAACCTATTGGTGAAGAAGAGGTTGTTGTCATAGGGACAGAGGATGATAAGTCTCCAATGAAAGAATGAGACCGTGCACCTGGACATGATGAAGGTTTTTTTCCTCATAAAGAGTAGGAAGATAAGGAAGAAGATAAACCTTTGGAAGAGACTGAAATTTATGAGGATCTAGAAATTGAGGAGCTCGAGGAGCCTAGGCATGATGCAAAAAAAGAAGAAAAAGATACTGAAAGGGAAAACAGTCCTGATGAAAACTTACCTACCAAATCCCCTATGAGATGCATAGTTTTTGTTTAGGAATCTAATGAAGAGAAGGAGGATACAAGGATGAAGTAGGAGACCCTCAGTGATAGAGAAATTAAAGTCAAAGAAGAAGAAAGGGGGGATCAACATGACTCACCCAAAGAAAAATCTGCAATGCCTAATTGGTTGGAGAAATAGCTAGAAAATAAAGCTCCCACTCCAAAAGACCCAAGGGCAAGGTTGGAAGCTATATTGGCTCGAGCCTAGATTAGCACTAGGAAGGAGAAGAAGCCAAAGATCAAGTCAAAGGTAATGATGGATGCCTCCAGATCCAGAGCAATACAAATAGCTACGTTGGTGGTAGGAGAGCAAGGAATAAGTTACAAAATATCCACCATTGAATTGGGAGCGGCCACCAAGGAGCAGAAGCTTGATCATCTATAGCAAAGAGCAATCAACAAGAGGACAAAACGTTACAGTGTTGCCACTAGAATACAAAATAGGGATATGGACAAAATGTATTTTAAAAATGTAATATATTGGGGGGTAGGTAGAGCCCTAGTTTATAGTGAATTGTGGCAACACAAATGTAAATCAATCTAGGGCACATGTTCTAATTTTGGGACACTATAAATAGGGGTCTCCTCTCATTTTCAAAGAGAGTTGAGTTGTAAAGACATGTTGCATAAATTACAATAGAAATACATTGAATTTGGTGCATTTATGGATTTCTTCTCATGTTTCATGATTCTTCTCTCATAGTTAGATGATCCAGTTGAATTTTATTTGTTGTTTTAGTTTCCTTTCAACTATCTTTGGTAGATTTAGTAATGTTGCTCATGGTTATGAATATTTCTACTGTGTAGATGCTTTTCTTGTCCATACTTTTGGTTCTTTACTACTGGTAGATAACTATGTAAAGTTAATCTGGACCTAGATTTGAAGCTGATTTTAAATCTTTATCTTTATTCATGCATATGTATGGTGAATGAATGATAAAACATCTGCAGTCCTTAGAAGATAGGACAAATTTCATGAAACTGTGAAATTTCTGGTTAAGTGGAATTTTGTTTTAAGAAAATTGTCCACAGTAGAAACCTTCATTATCACTGTTCATTGGTAGTTGCAAGTCCAGGAACCCTCTCTCTTCCCTACCCTTTTTCCCTTTTTTTTAAGAAGTAACCTATGCTAAGGTTCATTGCACATAGTAAAGCCAAATCCGAAATAGAAATGGAGTTTAAGATTGTTGTTTGAACCAGCAACAAACGTACAATAACTTCCCCAATTCAGAAACTCCATTTGTAGATCTGATTCCCCTTCCAGCTGAACTCATGTATGTCTATGTTGTTATTAATAGCCAAAAAAAAAACACATCAAACACCAATTGAGATATCCAATACAAGTCATGACCTCACACCCGAGAGACCTTGGGGTGATTTTTAGCAACTTGTTGGATATTTACTTTCAAGAGAGGTAATGCACTTATGCATTATCTATGTTGAGAAGGTATGCAAAAACACCCATCAACATAATTGGCGCTAGAAGGAGGTATTTTTCATGAGCTAATATGGATCGAATTGGGTCCTTCTCCCCTAAAATATTTCATAGAATATTGTGGTCTACACCAAACAAGGGGGAGTTCCAAGAGATACCGCCCCCTACCCAAGCTAAGAAAGCTAAAAAAGGGGAAGCTTCCACCTCCAACACATCTGACCAACCCATTTCACTTTCACCTTCATTCTCTCCTTTTAATCATTCGCCGTCGTCTCCTCCCTCATTTCTGGTAGCGTATTCTCCTACTCACCCGCTTTAAATAGCCTTCAAGGCTATCATTTCCAAAGGGTTAGACATTGCCTTCCAACCCAATGTAGTCCCATCTCCGGGATTTGTTTCGTCAATCGTTGTTTCCCCTTTGCAACCACAAGTCAATTTGTTGCAACCCCCTCCACCGCCCCCTCCGATGGCATGGTTGGGAAATAATCTGTCTCCTTTGGCCTTCAACCTCTATCATGACATGACAAATAATCCTGAGAAATTTTTCATGAAATTCAATTCCTGGGATCCATTGAGGACAACCGAGGAGCATGTCAAGATATTTGAAATTGTTTTGAAGACTACGCAGATCATAAATAAGGATGTGGCTTGCCGACTCTTTCCCTACTCCTTGGGGGAGGAAACCTTTTATTGGTACGTCAATTTTTTGACAGGAAGTATCAACATGTGGGACCTTTTAAAGAATTCTTTCCTATAGAAGTTCAAGACCCCAATCAATCCTATAGATTCATACCAAAATTTTATGTCAATTCAAAGAGAGATCAACAAACTGATCAACTCCTTCAATTATCGATTCCATAGGGAATATACTTGACTACAAGACCCATACATATTCAATGATTTTGTTGTTTTACCTATCTATTATGTAGCATTGGACAATCTTATTGCAGCATTAGTGAAGAGGATGCGACCATCGCCTACCACATTGGTAGATTCGTATGTGAAGGTCATCATTGCTAGCATTGACCTGGGATAAAACAAATCTGGTCCGCCACCCTCTTTGGGGTAGGTTTCTCATCCTTCATAGATTCAAGGATTTTCTCAAGCTCTGCAACACCAAAATCCTCTCATGAATCCAGTATTGCAGTTTCCCATAGTACCGCACCCTAGGCAACCCATGAATCAAACACCCCCAATTCCTCACTATTTTCTGCCCTAGCAGTAGCAAGTCCATTCTCAACCGTCCCGAGTACCGATATATCTCCAAGCATCTGAATTTCCATCCGCTCACCAAAATCAGCCAGTGGCTCAGTCGGTGTTCCTCCAAAATGTAGCTCCACAACCAAACAATACATAAAAGGATCATATCGATGAACTCACAAAAATGATCAAGAAAATGTCTATGGAGATGACACATTTGAGAAACCAAAACAATCAACTACATGATTCGTAGAAAAACATCCAGGCCAACTTCAACTGTGATAGTCAGGACAACTGCGAGAACCAGGATAACCGTGATTCCAACACATCATCTGGGAAAAACTATGATATAAATCATAATTCAGGATAGAAATTTGAAAAAGGAATTTCCCAATGCAAAACCAGACATGGGACACGAGGCCCAACAATGGTAGTGTTTCCACTCCCCTCAATCATCCCAGTAGCAACAAAAATATTACAAGTGGAGTCTACTTGGGCGAGGATGCTTTATTCGAATGGTGTTGTATACACAAAACAAGCCAACATTCTGAATTGGATTGTCCAAAATTCTAGACGGCTGCTAAAATTTTTTAGGTTAAATTCCAAAATGAAGTGGACAACTCAAGATGCAAAGACATTGTTCCTTTCAAACCATACGATTCCCTTGTGTTGGTGGTCAACTAGGCTCCTTTCCTAAAGGTTGAGTGCAATGTGCCAGAGAAGGAAGGTGCCAACACAAGAAACAACGATAAAGTAGAAGAGGTAAGTTCTGAAAGCCCTTTGGCTCAGCTTCTTGATTCAGTAGAAAATGGTCCTAAGGATGAGGAAGAGCCTAGGGAAGATAAAGTCCAAATGTTTCACCAAAGAACTACCCCTTAAAACTGCAGGATTAGACAAGTTGGTGGTCCTTTTACAACCTCCACTCCGCCTAATAATTTAAGTACCCCTCCCGACCCAAATTCTAGCAATAATATGGGATATCCTCAGGTCCCCACATGGTACTTTAACAAGAATAGACAAAAAAACCAAAACCAAAACCAACCCACTAGGTCCTTCTAGAATACCACTAGCTCGTCCCAAAATATTGCTTATGATGAAGAAGTTGAACAAATGGGAGAATTTAAGAAGGTTAAGCTAAGTGTGCCCTCCTTTGAGCTACTCAAGGTCCCGACTGTGATAAATGAATTCTTTAGAATGATAAATGGGACTCCATTAGTTGGGTCAACTCAAGAAGTTCCTTCAAAGAAATTTTCCTTTGATGATCATCAAAATGAACTAGTTGTGTGGAAAATTTCTAATAAAAGGGTCGATCCACCAACAAATTAGTAGCCAGATAGGCAATCCAACAAAGAAATTGATCAGAAACTAACCCAAAACAAGGGTAATGAGAATGATAAGGGTTAAGTTTCCCAAGTGGATGTTTTCAGAGGTTTGTTTCAAGGGAATTCAAAACTCCTCCCTTCCTGACCACCATTCGTGTGTTTGGGAAGAACCTCCATAACCGTGTGTTGGACTCGGGAGCTTCCACTAATGTCATGCCCCTAAGTGTGTGCAAGTCCTTGGGGATAGTTCCAACTCCATCCTAATGTAAAGTAACACAACTTGATAAGACAAAGATCAACATAGTTGGCAAGATTAATAGAATACCGATGTAGATTTCTTATGATCCCAGGATTCAAAAAACCATTGACATTCAAGTTGTTGATATCTCAGATACTTATGGCATAATTTTAGGAAGGGATTTTACAAAGGCATTGAATGGATATGCCACAAATCATTAATCTCATTTGTGGTTGTCATGGAAAGGGATGCTAAATTATATTTGAGTGGATCGAGAGGCGCGCATGAGGTTCACGATTATGGAATACAAAAATACAAATAAGTTGTTGTTTGCTTAAACTGAATTGGGGAATTATTCTCCGGTGTCATATTCAGATGAATAAGAATGCTTTGGAGAGGAAGAAATGGTAGAGTTTCTTCTTGTATTGTGCAGTCCACCTGCTGACCTAGCCCATATCCCTCAGAGCATGGAAATGTTGATAGAATAGATGACAAATGATTTCACGATGGCAACAATTTGGGATTGTTGGATGGTTTCTAGGATTTTATGAAAAAATTTGTATAGGACCAACTCAGTTTGGGAGCCAGAATGAATGTTTAGGAACTCTTGCTGCCGAGCTGGTGCATGGTACATAATGTTGCCCATTTAGAATTTGAATATTGGTTGTGTCAAACAACAATCAAGCATATCAAAAGACAAATCACCCCACAAGATGAGGTTTGGTCGAAACCGCTAGAACATACGCATTCAACCCTTGCGCCTCCTCAGAAGGTTTCTAAAATGAGGCTCCCATCAAAATCAGAAATCAAGCTTGTCGATTCTAGAGTCGATGACTCTCTGGGGTTTTGGACACCACACTTTGACAGATCCAAACTAGGCATGGGGTTGAAGTCGGTTTTGAACTAATTAGTCCCAGAGATATTTCATATTTCGCTGCTCATAGGCTTCAATTTTATTGCACTAATAATGTAGCAGAATATGAGGTGTTGGTCTTGGGACTCCTTATGGAATTAAGGAAAGGTGTCAAAATGTTGCAAGTCTTTGGGGATTCAAAATTGGTCATAAAATAAGTAAGAAAGCTATATTCCTATTATGACCAGAGACTCACCAATTAAAGACATAGGGTATGGGACCTATTGGAAGGTCTCAATGCATTTAATATATAGCTGATCACTCATGCTCAAAATTATACTACCGATGCCCTAGGACAAGCTACTAGCACTTTGCAGGCATTGTCATTTTTTAGCCTTAAACGATTCACAATCAAGCTCATCTCCATTCCATTTGTACCATACAATGTAGCTAATTTTTAGGTGTTTAATGATGATAAACACATCCTAGATTTCATTACCTATTCTGATGTGTTCGGTGCCCAAATAATTGATGGGGCTGAGCCTGAGGAGGCCGAAATTAATATAAAAGGGGTCATCAATCTCAAGACCAACACTATCCCGAGATGGATGGTCCATCTCAAACACATATTTGATCTAGATCAAATCAAGGATCAAGATCAATAATCCAAGAAAGACGCCATCAGTGGCCAGTATGACACCTACAACCTCAGAACAAATGACAAAGCAAGGAATATATTCATTGGAAAGGTGTCCACACCCAAAGAAAGAAAGGGTATAGTGGATTCTTTGCGAAAGTACCACAATGTCAATTGTTGGAGCTATGAGGATTTGAAAAAATATGACACCTCAATAATCACGCACACCATTCCCCTTAGACTGGATGCAAGGCTATTTCAAAAACAACACCTTGTCAATGCTTTATTGGAGCCAATAATATACAAGGAGGTGCAAAAATTATTGTCTTCCAAGATTATCTCTCTAGTTCGACACTCTACATGGGTTTCCATTTTGGTTCCAATTAGAAAAAAGAACGAAGAAATCAGATTATGCATGGATTTTCACAACCTGAATAGAGCTTCAGATAAGGAAAACTATATTATGCCATCATTGAATGAGGTACTATAGATAGTGAATGGTTCTTAGATGATGTCCTTCTTGGATGGCTATTCAGGGTACAACCAACTCATGGTGCAATATGAAGACCGACACAAAACGGTGTTCACCACCAAGTGGGGCACATTTTCCTATAGATAGATATTTTCAGGCTCATCAATGTCGGCGCCACCTTTAAAAGCACAATGGATATTGCATTAAAGGATTTGATCAAAAGTTTCTTAACCATCTACATGGATGATTTAACGGTATTCTCAAAATAGTGAGGTGATCATGTTGTCGACTTATGTAGAGTTTTTCAAAGGTGTTGTGATTTTGGGGTCTTCCTCAATCCGAAGAAACGCATCTTCGAGGTGACTGAGGGAAAGTTGTTGGGGCATGTCTTATCAAAAAAGGGGATCTCCATTGATCTAGAACATATTCAATCCACCATGAAGATTTAGTTGTCATGCAACAAGAAGGAGTTAAAATCTTTCTTTGGAAAGATCAACTTTGTCCGTAAGTTTATATCAAGCTTTGCTGAAATCGTCAAACCACTCAATGCTATCTTAAAGCAAGATGCCAAGATCAAGTGGAATCCTGAGGTGAATCAAGCCTTTGGAGAAATTAAATAAGAAATTTCTGAAGCACTGGTGTTAGTTAGTCCAAACTATTTGAAGCCTTTCTACATCTATTCATTTGCTTCAGATCATTCGTGTGCCAACATCCTGATGCAGAAGGATGATGAGGGGAACGCGCATCCAATCACCTTCATGAGTACCCCTTTGAAAGATGTTGAGCTGCATTAGCACAACATAGAAAAAAACTCCTATGCCCTTTTTAGAGGTGTAAAGAAGTTTAGACATTATATCTTGTGCAACAAAGAGTTCACCATAGTTCCTGACCCAGCCGTGAAGACATTGCTTATGCAGAATGAGTTGGGCGAACAAAGGGAAAATGGATTACATTGTTGTAGGAATATGATATGGAAATCCAGCCTATGAGATTAGTGAGAGGACAAGCTATCACCTGAATGATTGCTAAAATGGCAGTGGATGTAGGGCCTGAGCTCATAATGCAACAATACCAACTGGAGGATGTCTCCCTAGGAGAATGGTACGATGACATAGTACACTATTTGTTGAATCACAAATGTCCACCCCACTTGCATGGAGTCCAAAATTAAGAACTTAGATTTAAGAGCAGCATTTATATGTTGCAAGGTCCATATTGTAGAAGAGGAATCATGAAAGTATATATTTGAGATGCCTTGGTAAGGAGGAAGCAGATCGTGTCTTAAAAGATTTTCATAAAAAAATTGGTACGGGCCATGGTTCTGACTTGTCCACAAAACACCAAATACTAAGAGTAGGGTATTATTGGACTACGATCTTCAAGAATTTCCACAACCATGTCCGCACCTATCATGTATGCCAAACTGTGGCAACCAGAGAGAAGAATGTAGTTGTCCCATTGCAACTGATCCTGAAGGTAAGACCGTTCGCACAATGGGGTATCAACTTCATAGGTTTGACAAAGCCCTCCATCATCTGTAGGATAGAGGTACATTCTAACTACTTCTAATTATTTCACTAGATGGATAGAAGCAAGTTCATGTAGGCAATGCACAACAAATGTAGTAACTAATTTTTTGGAAAGTTTTATTTTGAACCGTTTTGGTTGTCCTTATGCATTACTATGTGATAATTGATGGGGAGTCCTATCCCTCAAGAGCACTCCTGCCCTTCCCAAGGAATATTATCTAGTATTCCTAGGTTATTCCTCTCTACCCTACTCAGGGATCATTCCTAAACCCCTCTCACCACATAAGACTCTCCACCAATTTCAAATTCTTCACCATTACTCCCATTCCACCACTGAGCTTCCTTGGGCTCCACACTAACCCAAACATGTCCTAACCACTCCAGGGCTAGGGAAGGGTATTCTAGTTGTCCCTTGGTTGTTTTGAATCCTCACTAATCCTTCTCATTGGATTCTTTCACCTTTTACCCATTGCTTTCAATAAAAACCCAATGTTAGGCCTCCTAGAACCCATTTTCTTGGCTTTCCTCACAAACTATCTTTACAACCCCCATTTTTTTTGAAGATTATTTCTATTTGCCATCAATTCTCCAAGATTTATCAGGTATTAGGCTCTACAAGTGCCCGTGCATATGGTTGTCCTCAAACCCCCTATTTTCAAGGGTTTTCTAGGGTTTTTAACACCTTTTCCTTCTTTGAGGGCTTCAACGACCTCCTCAACTCTCCTCCTTGCACACACATGTCTAGGTTACATGTGTCCACACTTATATACTCCTGATTGGCACAAACCAATCCATTAAGCAACTTTCTTTACTGCTGTCCTCTCCAAGCCACTAGCCATAATGCACTTGCACTCGCCTAGTGCTTGATGAATTCATCACCTTCCCTACAAACCAAGACTCCACACAATATATTTACACTGTACATATAGTCCCCTACTTGATTCCAAGTGGCCATGGTAGCCTTTCCACAGGAATTCAAGTGGGGACCATTCTCTTACAAAACTGGTCTGAAGCGGCAGTGAGACCAAGAACACCAAAAACTCACAAAAATTCTAACGAGTCAAATTAAATAACTAAACTAATGGTACTCAAAGCAAGAAAAAATCACAAAAAAAGACTCAAAGCATCAATAAATCCATTTCAATCCATTATTTACTAGATGAAGGTTCAAATAGAGGAAATCAACCAAATTTGCACTCTTCCAACTCACAACACTTCCTTCCAAAAATCCAAATCGTACAATAGCTTTCCCACATGTTCAATTAGGGTTTTTCTGACCTTATATACCTTTCTCCCATGTGCTAGGACCCTTGGGTTGGGCTTAGAGAATCATTAATGCCCTTTTCCAACTTTTAGGACAAAAACCAAGACAAACATTGTCTAGTTTTGTCTAATCTCCTCATTGAGACTTTCCCAATCCTCAAGGCTCAAAACTAACCTATCTTGCCACTACACAATCATAAATTCAACCTTGGGAATTTATCAATTAATCCTTATTACCTTGGTGGTTGGCTAGAACCACCTACAAGCCAAAATTATTAAGATCTCTCCAAAAGACCTTAAGGTGCTCCTGCACCATTCTCCCCCTGCAACAAAGAAGTTAAGGAACCTATGTTGTCAAGAGCTCCTCACTAATTCCATGCTTCTTAAAGTCACTTTCTGCTATCCAAGTAGCCTTTGATTCTGGTTGATATCTCCACTTCACTAAGTGTTCCATGTATATCTTGTGTTTAGTCTTCTTCTTCACCCTTGAGTCTAAAATCTTGTTGAATTGTGGTATGATCTTATCAGGTACCTTGAGTCCTTCCACATCCTTATTGACCTCAACACTATACTATTCCTCATCCATTTTTGGTCCTTTATACTTCACCAAGTCCTTCACATTGAAGATAGGTGAAATAGACATTTCCTTGGGTAACTCTACCTTGTATGTATTGGATCCATACTTAGCAAACACTTTACATGGCCCTATTCTTTTCAACTCTAGCTTACTTGGTATGCCTTTTTGTAGTCTTTCCTTGTTCAAGTATACCATAACCATATCACCTATCTCAAATTGTAGTTCTCTCTTTCATTCATCTCTTTTTTCTTTCAACTTCTGGTTAGCCTCCATTAATGTCTTCTTTACCTATTCATCAACCTCTCTCATTGACTGAGAAAAATCATCAGCATGACCACTGATTCCTTCATATCCTTATAGGTCTCTAAGCTCAAGTACACCCCTTGGATGTAAGCCATATACTATCTCAAATGGACTCTTACCCGTAGTCCTATTTGTGCTATCATTGTAAGCAAATTCTTCTTGTGGAATCACTTGTTCCCATCCTTGTCCATACTCCTTAGTTAAGCATCTCAAAAAGTTACCAAGTACTCTATTGATCACCTCTGTCTGTCCATCCGTTTGAGGATGATATGCTGAGCTATGAGATAAGTTGGTTCCTAACCTTTTCCAAAGAGTTTTCCAAAAATGCCCCATAAAATTCACATCCCTATCTGCAACTATGCTCTTTGGAAACCCATGTATTGTCACTACTTCCTTGAAGAATAAGTGTGCAATCTGACTTGCATCATGTGTTGTCTTGCATGGGATAAAATGGCTCATCTTGCTGAATCTGTCCACTACCACAAACACACTGTCAAAACCAATCGGTGTCCTAGGTAGTCCTACTATGAAGTCCATGCTTAGGCATTCCCATGGTCTACTTGAGATGGGTAATGGCTGATAAAGACCTGCATTGGTTGATGTTCCCTTAGCCTTTTCACATACTCCACATTGTTCAACATATCTTCTTACATCTCTTTGCATCTTAGGCCACCAATAGAACCTCTCCACTAAGTCTAGTGTCTTGTTCAAACCAAAGTGACCACTCAAACTGCCATTATGCTTTTCTTGGATTATATTCTCCCTCATGGAACCTCTAGGAACACATAATTGCTTTCCCCTAAACAATAGACCATTTTGCAAGGTGTAATCTATATATTCACTATGAAAATGGTTCTCAAAATCAGTACATACCTTGTAGATCACTGAGAAATCGGAATCTCCTTCATATAGATCTTTGAATCCTTCAACCCTTGTGATTTGTAGCTGTATCTCTTGGACAGTAAGCAACCTCCTGCTAAGAGCATCAACAACCTTGTTGTTAACCCCCTTCTTATGCTTGATGGTAAAGGTGTATGACTGCAAAAACTCCATCCTTTTGATGTGCCTCAAACTGAGCTTCTCCTGTGTATTTATCTAGCTTAAGGCCTGATTGTTGGTGTATACCACAAATTCCTTGGGTAATAGATAGTGCCTCCACTTCTTGAGAGCCTGCACTAAAGAATATAGCTCTAAGTCATAGGATGAGTACCTAGAATTTGCTTCATTCAACCTTTCACTAAAGAATGCCACTGGCTTGCCTTCTTGGCTTAGGACAACCCCAACTACTATGTTATTTACATCACATTCCACTATGAATGGTTTGTCAAAACTTGGTAAAACTAGGATAGGTTGGGTAGCTATCTCCCGCTTCAATCTTTCAAATCCTTCATTGGCTTCTTTAGTCCACACAAACTTAGTTTTCAGTCCTCCTTTGATGGTGTCAAGGACCAATGCATAGATTTCACTAAACCTTTTCACAAACTTCCTGTAGAATTGTGCTAATCCATGGAAACTCCTAACTTTAGTCCCTATCTTGGGAGTAGGCCAACTAAGAATGGCTTCAACCTTTCTCTTGTCCATCTTCAAGTTCCCTTGAGATACTACAAATCCTAAGTAAACTAACTCTTGCTTCATGAACTCACTTTCCTCAAGATTTATGGTGAGCTTTTCCTCTTTAAGTTTCTTCAACACAAGTTCTAGGTACTTCATATGTTCTTCTTTTGTTTTGCTAAAGATGAGGATATCATCTAGGTAGACAACCACAAAGACTCCTATAAAGTCCTTCAAGACCTCATTCATCACCCTCATAAAAGTGCTAGGTGCATTTGTAAGCCCAAATGGCATCACTAACCACTCATATAAACCCTTTGTAGTTTTAAAAGCTGACTTCCATTCATCTCCCTCTTTCATCCTAATCTGATAATAGCCACTTTTCAAATCAATTTTGGAGTAGTACTTAGCACCCCCTAAACAATCCATTAAGTCTTCTATCCTAGGAATAGGAAACCTATACCTAATAGTTATCCTATTTATTTCCCTAGAATCAGTACACATTCTCCACTTGTCTCCCTTTTTAGGTGCCAACACCACTGGAACAACACATGGGCTTATGCTCTTTCTGATCAGCCCTTGTTCCAAAAGTTCTTGAACTTGCCTTGCTATCTCCTTGTTCTGCTCCAGTGTCATCTTGTATGCAGCCTTGTTAGGCAATGTTGCTCTTGGTACAAAGTCTATTTGATGACTGATTGCTCTCCTAGGTGGTAGTGTAGCTGGTGTACCTTCACAAATAATATCCCTGAACTAATCCAACAGTTGTTTCACTTCTGTTGTCATAGGTAGCCGACTAGGTGAATCCTTTTCCTTTGGTTTTAACATGATTGCATAGATCACTCCTTCTTCCTCCTTGATGTATTTTAGGAATTCCTTTCCACTCATAAAAATGACATTGGTTTCTGCCTTTTCCACTGTGCATTCTTCCAACAAAGACTGAATTTTGTAAGTCACTCCATCCTTCTTGAATGAGTACTTGTTCTCCTTGCCATGGTGTACTACCTCCCTATCATATTTCCATGGTCTTCCAAGAAACATATGGCATGCATCCATTGGTAACACTTCACATAGTATCCTATCATGATACTTTCCTATAGCAAACTCAACCGACACTTGTTCATTGACTAGTATATTTTTCCCCTTATTCAACCAAGTAACCTTGTAAGGACACACATGGGTATCTTGATGAGGTGTAAATTCTATACTACCTCCTCTGATATGACATTATCAGTAGATCCTGATTCAATGATGACCTTGAAAATCTTACCTAGTATCTTGCACTTGACTCTAAAAAGAGCTCTCCTCTATTTATGCTCATCCTCGGTAGGTGCTTTGATCAAGATCCTTCTTAACATGATATTCTCACCCTTCTCTGAATCTAGACTCACCTCTAAATGTTTGGAATAGTCCTCTTCTTTAACATAGTTGATCTTCCTCTCACTTTGTGAAGATGTTGGTTTGTCAGGACACCTATAAGCCGGATGACCCAACTATCCACAATTGTAACACTTCATGGAAGCAAAATGTGAACTTGTTCCAAATCCTCCTAATCTGCCTCTTCCACCATTGTTAGAGCTTCTCCCTCTATAACTCCCTCTAATATTTGACTCATGGGATTGTTCACCAACCTTAGTATCACCTTGGATTCTATTCTCCTTGCTCCTTCCACCAAAACTACCTCTATCTCCATGTCTATAGTCTCTACCTTTCCCTTTACCTCTGGTATTGTAATCTTGTTTCTTTTTCAGTTTCTCTTCCACTTTAATAGCCATCTGATAGAAGCTATGGAGGGTAGTAAGTGTGAAGAGAATCAACTCCTCTTGTATGTTCCATCTAAGGCCGTTCAAATACCTTACAACCTTAATGCTTTCAATTTCTTGCACTCTAGACCTAAGGCTTAGCTTTTGGAACTCCTCTGTATAGGCAACTACATCTAGGTCTCTTTGTCTAAGATTTTTCCTCTTCTTGTGCAATTGGATGTCATAATCCCCAGGTAGATAGTTTTCCTTCACCTTAGCCACCATTGTTTTCCAATTTCCTATTGGCTTCTTGCCTTCCATCTCTCTTTCTTCTTGCAAGAACTTCCACCAGGTTAATTCTTGTCCTCTTAACCTTGATTTGGCTATCTTCACCTTTTGTGCCTCTGTAATTCCATCACATTCAAAGTGATTCTCCATTCCCTCTATCCATCCCATAAATAACTCTACATCCAGCCTTCTAGTGAAAATAGGGACACCTTCTAGTGCCTTGCCACTCAATGCCTTCAATTCTTTGAGGAAGGTTTCCTCTGCTAATGGAGGGTTAGGTTCTGGTTCTATTTCTTCCTCAATGTAGTCCTTACCCTTTTCTTTGTGCTTCGATAACTGCACTTTCATCTTGCCTACAGTCTCTGCAACCTCTTCTAGTTTTTTTTCATTTCTTCCACAAATACTTCAAGTCGTCTATTATTTTCTTGTTTCTCTATCAAATCTCTTTCCAACTCTGCATTGGTCACCATGGTGTTTTCTCCTATGGATTCCCTTCTTTCTAACATTCACTTCTCAATTCCCAAGCCTTTTAATGGCTCTGATACCAATTTGATGGGGAGTCCTATCACTCCAGAGCACTCTTGCCCTTCCCAAGACCTATTCTATGGTATTCCTAGGGTATTAATCTCTACCCTACTTAGGGATCATTCCTAAACCCCTCTCACCACATAAGACTCTCCACCAATTTCAAATTCTTCACCATTACTCCCATTCCACCACTTAGCTTCCTTGGGCTCCACACTGACCCAAACATGTCTTAACCAATCTAGGGCTAGGGAAGGGTATTATAGTTGTCCCTTGACTTTTTTGACTCCTCACTAATCCTTCTCATTTGATTCTTTCACCTTTTACCCATTGCTTTCAAGAAAAACCCAATTTTAGGCCTTGTAGCCTTTTGCCCCAATTAGGCCTCCTAGAATCCGTTTTCTTGGCTTTCCTCACAGACTGTATTAACAACCCCCAAATTTTTTTGTAGATTATTTATATTGGCCATCAAGGCTCTAATATTTATCAGGTATTAGGCTCTACAAGTGCCCGTGCATATGGTTGTGCTCAAACCCCCTATTTTCAAGGGTTTTCTAGGGTTTTTAGCACCTTTTCCTTCTTTGAGGGCTTCAATGACCTCCTAAACTCTCCTCCTTGCACAAACATGTATGGATTAAATGTGACCACACTTACATACTATTTATTGGCACAAAAAAATCCATTAAGAAACTTTCTTTACTGCTGTCCTCTCCAAGCCACTAGCCAGAATGCACTTGCACTCGCCTAGTGCTTGATGAATTCATCACCTTCCCTGCAAACCAAGAATCCACACACTCTATTTACACTATACATAAATTCCCCTACTTGATTCAAAGTGGCCATGGTATCCTTTCCATGGGAATTCAAGTGGGGATCATTCTTTTACAAAACTACCCTGAACCGACAGTGAGACCAAGAACACCAAAAACTCAAAAAACTACTAACCAGTCGAATTAAATAACTAAAATAATGCTACTCAAAGCAATAAAAAATCACAAATGAAGACTCAAAGCATCAGTAAATCCCTTTAAATCCATTCTTGACTAGATGAAGGTTCAAACACAAGAAATCAACCAAATTTGCACTCTTCCAACTCACAACACTTCCTTCCAAAACGCCAAATTGTACAATAGCTTTCCCACATGTTAAATTAAGGTTTTTTTGACCTTATATACCTTTCTCCCATGTGCTAGGACCATTGGGTTGGGCTTAGAGAATCATTAATGCCCTTTTCCAACTTTTAGGACAAAAACCAAGACAAACATTGTCTAGTTTTGTCTAATCTCCTCATTGAGACTTTCCCAATCCTCAAGGCTCAAAAATAATCTAGGTTGCCACTACACAATCATCAATTCAACCTTGGGACTTTATGAATCAGTCCTTATTACCTTGGTGGTTGGCTAGATCCACCTACAAGCCAAAATTAGTAAGATCTCTCCAAAAGACCTCAAGGTGCTCATGCACCAATAATGGTCTCGCATTTCCATCATTAAAATTTTTTGATTGGGATTTTGATTATGGAATTGCAGTCAAATTATCCTCCAAATATTATCCCCAAGGAAACGGTCTTGCCGAATCCACCACCAAGAACCTGATTACCATGATTAAAAAAATTGCTTGATAGGAAACCCCAGGACTGGCACACCCAACTCTACTTTTCCCTTTGGGCAGATCGTACCCGCCATAAGGCTGCCCTCAGAGATTCCACTTACCACCTCATTTATGGATTGGAGCCTATATTTCTGATTCACTTTAAAATCCCTACCCTCTGGTTCATTAATGATTTTTACGAAGGAGGATATTGTAGAGAAGCTCGCTTGGCTGAGCTATTACATTTAGAGGAAGTACGAGGCCATGCAATAGAAAAAAATTCCAAACATTAGGGCTTAGAAAAAAGATGGTTTGACCGCCAAGCCAAAATCAAGGCCTTCTAAATTTTTGATCTATTTATATATTGGGACAAGGCCCATGAAAAAAAGGGGAACATAAAAAATTCAACAAGCTTTGGCTTGGCCCCTTTTAGATTGCTGAAATTCTCGGAGATAATGATTTTCAATTAAAGACCTTAATTGGTGAGGATGTTTCATTTCCTATCAACGAGTAGCATCTTAAGAATTACTTCCAAGCCTAAGATCTCCTAAAGCTATTCATGTGAGTACTTGTATATAGGTTAGGGTAGGTTTCCTTGCTTTGTTTTCCTACTTTTTTTTTGTTTTTCTTGCTTCTCGACAGTTTTGTTTTTACCTTGAAGAGTGTCTCCTTGTATCACTGTGGTGGTTGCAATTGGTTCAATGAATAATTCAATTTGTGACCTACTCTTGTTTTGTTCTCTAGATAAGCCTTCATTCCCCAATACTGATATCTAAAAGGCCCTAAGAATTGGTTTCCTCTTTGAACTCTGGACTAATCCAGGATTGTACCCTTGTTTGAATCTCCTACATTTTTCATGGATCATACATGAAACACACCGTAAAGGATTCTGAAGACTTATGTGGCAATTACTGGGAGGGATGGAAAAATGAAAAATCAAAAGTCTGCTTTAGTCATCACTGTGATTCCCAAACCCATAGTGAGCTTCAATGCTTGCACAATTGAGCAAAAGAAAAGAAAAGAACTGCAAAGCAATACTAGAAAAGAAAAGAACATACAAAATCATGCAACTGTATGGGTATACGAATATCTCTATTGGGGCTATGGATGCCTTGCTAGAAATAGAGTTATGTTCGTGGGGTCACAATGACAACTCCATCAGGGCTATAGATGCCTAACTGGCAACATAGCAATTTATAGGTTTCTTTTGGAGTCCAAAAAATTATGTAGCTTGCCCCTCCCGATCAGTAGTTGTTCATGTATTTTATCAAGAAAGAGAAATTAACTCACCATGCACACACATCCATGATGATGTTGTGGTGCGATTCAACCTTGGTTCTACTCCTAAACTTGTTCTTAGTTCAACATTGGAAACTGGCTTCTAGTTTGTGCAACCAAAGATTTTGGGTTCAAAATGAATATTTATCTTTAGAATTCCAAGAGCGTTCTCCCAATGGAGTCACCATTTATTGTGTCTATCGCATACATGCCCCGTTCACAATGGGGACCCTCTTTCTTTAACCCTGTTGGGTGGTTTTCTTTTTGCCTCATATTATGTGCCCTCATTTTGGTGTCTGTAATGGTCAACATGCCTCTGAAGTCTCATCTTAAGTTGGCCATGTGTTGCCCCTCAAAATTTGTTGTCTTGAAGCTTCCTTGGGATTTCACCCTTTGTTGGCATCTGTGGGGCCTGTCGGGCCCAAACTGTCGAAATTCCCCTCTCAGGTTTCCCTATTTGTTTTGCCTTTTTTCTAACGGATTTTAGTCGGTGCCTTTCTGACTTCTGGGTCTCAGCTTTCTGGTTTCCATCCGAAAAACTTGCACAAAATTTGACATTCCATCATGCCTTCCAGACTCGGCTCTTCGGGTTTCCCTGCTTAGGGTTCCATCCCGATTTCACTGTTTTGGACGACCATCAGCCAACGTCCTTTTGGTCTTCAAACCATGGCACTTTCTATATCATTGGATCCTCACTTGGAAATTTTTTGGATGGCAGTAACCCAACCTCATTCTAGACCTCGGGCTCCGAATTTCCTGTTGCCGTCCTTAATTTGAATCCACCAACCTCACCGGTCATCGTACCTAAATTTATTAGGGACATTACTTGCAATTAAGGGTATAAATATTGGGTCCAACATGTCATTTTCACATTTCAAGAACAACGGAAAAGTGTAGTGCCATCGCCGCCTTCGCGCTTGAGCTTTGCCTTCATCGTTATTCGAGGATTCAACAACACTATTCATCGCTCTTCAAGGTATTCTCATCGTCTGACAACCTGCTTCATCCTTTCATGGTTTTATGCTTAATCAATGCACAATAGGGGAATATTTTTTATAAATCTGATAGAGGGAACACCTTACCACAAAACCCATGTGTTGAAATTTCCCAAACATCCCTCTAAAACTTAGAAAATAAAACTTGGAACCTTGTATTCCCATCGTTATTCTTCGAACTAAGCAACCATGCCCTTCAGAACAGAAGCCTTCAAGTACCATTGCTGCTCAAACTTTAGAATTAACACAAACTTGCCTCAAGTGGTGAAATGCCTTGCGGGTTCTGGCCTTCGGGACTGTGCTTCTGGATTTTTGCTTCGCCTATGTTGTTTCAAATGGTGTTCTCACCTCGCCCATCCAAGTCTCAGACCCTGACTCACCATTTGACGTGAGACCTTCAACAAAGAGTGAACACCTCCAAGAAACACTTGGACCCTAGTCTATGGAATTTTGTCTGTGGGCCTCCGTTGTCATTTTGTTGTTTCAATCGCCCATTTGGTGACCACCTTCCGGCTCCCGGTTCTCGAGGGCTCCCCCGCCAAAATAATTCTTAACAAAAATATTTAAGTCCTTGCCTCCATCGAACCCAACCCCACCAGACTTCCACAATCGAGCTTTCATTTTGTATCGGTCATCCCTAACAACAATCTCAAACCATCCTTCTTACCCTCGGACCTCAACATCCCAATCTTCGCCAAATTTTAACAAATGAAAGTGTAAGGAAAAGTCTCTTCTCGGGTCCGGTCTGTCGGGTTGTAGGTCCCTGACTTCTATCCCCACTTCATCATTTCTTACAACTATCATGCAATGACCTCTTGACCTTTGCAGTCTGGGCCCTCAAATGAAAAAAATTGCAAAGGTTTTGTCCCTTGACCTTTGCCTCACGGGCTCCAAACTCTGGAACTCCTCCTCCAAAATTTTGTTTCGCCAAAGCTATTTCAAATAACAAACACTTGAAAACCTTCCCTTGGTTTGATCTCAGATGCCTTAATGGTGACCTAAATGACCCACATGCTAAAATGTGATCATCTTCCTCATGGACCCTTCATTATGCAAACCTAAGATCGAGAGAAATCGTCTAGGTCTTCCCGTTGTGTTCACCCTCTAGAACAACATTCTGACAGGGGAAGTCCGGCCTCTGGGGCCCCAGTCATCCATTTTCCTTCCAGTGAACCTTTAGTGACAAATTTAGATAAGTGTTAAACATTTGAATGATAGATTGTTTGATCTAACCTTGTTTTGGAGGGATTTGGCTAACCGTTTATGTCACCCTGTTAGATTGTACTTAACCTCAGCTATATGTGCAGGATATATGGAATCGAGTGCAAAAATGTTAGGGGCAGCCAAAGGCAAAGCAAATAAAACTTCAAAAGCTCCTTGAGTCAAGGAGGATAAAGATCAAATGAAGTACCAATTTTAGGGAGTTCCGTTACACTCTAGGGCCACGACCAGCTAGAAGGACATCACTAACACGAATATTGGGCATGTCAACATTGATGAGTTCATACAAAGGGTTAGAATAAGCCCCAAAATAGATAATGCAAGAATGATCAGGAGCAGTGGAATAGATAAGGCTACACGTTTCCCTCTTGCCTTGATTGCCCCTGAGTTGGTAATGGCCTGCAGAGAGGGATGCCAGCTAGAAACAAGAACTATTGTTGATAGGGATGGAAACATCCTGGCCGAAATGTCGCCATCAAGAATAAAAAAAAAATTCCACATTCTTGTCTTCAGAAAGATGGAGCTGCCTACTATTAAGGAATGCAAAGAAATGTGGGATGAAGACCCCATAAGATACAAGAAGCTCATAAACAATTATTGGCTAAAATACAGATGAGGCATCTTTTCAAAGGTTCCCCAAGAACTCTTTCGCAATGAGTTCTTTGAGGATTATCAAGATTTGGTCACTTTTCTAAGCAGAGTAATGGGCCTCCCCACTATGGCCTATTTTTTAGGAATGGATGGTGTACTTAATTGAGCACATTCTCCATGGAAAGGACACCATTTTCTACTAGAGAATAATAATCAGTGACTGCTTTCATGATCAATTCGTGAATGCCAAGAAAATGTCCAAGTTCTACATGAACTTTTACTAGGTATACTCACTAGTTGATAGGAGGCATTATAATGGATTATTTAGAATTCCAAACGAAGTGCCTGGTAGAGAATTGAAGTCTTTCAAAAAGTACCCTCAACTTCATTTCAAGAACTTCAAGAAGGATTATTGCAAAGTAAACGATGCATTCATCGATTACATCATTAGGTTGTTTGGGGGAGATTTTGAGAGAAGAGTATCCCAAAGTACTCTAGCTTTTCTAAAAATATATGCTTTCTTGTTTATCCAACACCCCAAGTTCACATACATCCACGCCCAGGGCTTCTCAAAAATTCCAAACAAGCTTCCTCGATACCCTAATGGTTGGATTATATTGTTGGAACTCTCTTGGCAGCTACGCCACATTCACACTATTTTGAGTAGCAAGAATCTAGTGGATATCCCTTATCCCCTTACACTCGGCCAAGGGATGTATGAGCTTAATAATTCCCAATGTGCGGGTGATTCAGAGAAGGATTTGGTAGAATATCACTTCAAATCTCACATGGCCAAACCACGAGTGGAACAATATGGTTATGTCAGAAAGGCAATTGGACAAGAGTATACCCACCTCCACAATGTTGAAGATTTTTGGGCCAATTGTATGGATGAATTGGAGGTGCGACTTAGGCACTATATGCAAATGACCGTATACTTTGTGGAGAGAGTGAATTTGTTCCTGGTTCCTGATCAATTTGATGAGGATGAGAGAACCATGATCGACCCTAGGTACAATGCCATTGCAAATGTGCCACTGCCGCTAATTGATTGGAATGAGTTAGAGGTTGATGACCTCAACATACTTGCAAGGCCTACTGAGTCTTGAATGAAGGAATGTATAGATGAGCAAGCTTCTCAATTAAAGCAATAAAGGTTTTTATTGAAATTAAAGGGGCTTGAGAGTGAGCCAAGTGGTTTGGGTGGTGGGACCGCTGCTACATCGATAGGAGAAACATCTAAGTCCCCTCTATCATTCCATTCAAAAAAAGAGAAAGGAGACAGAAGAGCAGCAACCCAACCCAAAGGTATACAATAGGAAGGCCTTAGAGGGTGAAACTCCCAAGAAATATAAGCGAACAGGCAGTGTCACCGAAATTCTGATAATCTAGGAAGATCCACTCCATGAGGGAGAGGAGATGGAGGCTGATAAGCTAAATTCTCAGCCTATTTCATCTGCTACCACAACAAGTACTATTTTTGTCACCACTCTGCCTATCCCACATGCGGTAGTTGCATCCTCTTCACCTGCAGTGGATATTTCTGTCCATCTTGCTTTTACTTCTCCCATCGCGTGGGTAATATCAGTTGATTCATCCTTCGCCAATACCTCACCCATTTCTTCATCCTCCATGTCTTCTTCCTTTTCTCTTCCATCTCCCACCGCTGCAACCACAATTCCTGCACTCACCCTTCCAGAATCCTTCATGAAATACATGCAAAATGTGCCCTCTGAGCTCTCAATATTGATTGCAAATCCAAGAGTACAAGTAGTGATGGCTCAGGCAATAATTAGCACTCCAGTTTCTTCTCCTCCTATCGAGCCACTAACAATGGAAGCCACCATGCAAAATTCTGATGAATTGGACCATCGGTAACAAATTGAATCACCTAAGAGATTAGAAGAGAAGGCATATGACTATCATGAGCACCCAATATACGAGCATTGAGTAATTGATGAGGTCACCTATGAATCTTATAGTGATGAGAGCGAAGATGCAAAAATAATTGAAGAGATAGTTGATCCCAATCTCGATGTTGAGTGGGCTAAGAAACTCAAGGAAATTGAAGACAAGGACACTGAAAAAAAACCTATTGGTGAAGAAGAGGTTGCTATCATAGAGACGAAGGGTGATAATTCTCCAAAGAAAGAACGAGACCATGCAATTAGAAATGATAAAGGGGTTTTTCCTCATAGAGAGCAAGAATATAAGGAAGAAGATAAGCCTGAAGAAGAGACTGAAAATTATGAGGATCTAGAAATTGAGCAGCCCAAGGAGCCTAGGCATGATGAGGAAAAAGAAGAAAAAGATACTGAAAGGGAAAATAGTCCCGATGAACGCTTACCTACCAAATCCATTGTTAGAAACATAGTGTTCATTTAGGACTCTAATGAAGAGAAGGAGGATACAAGGATAGAGTAGGAGACCCTGGGTGATAGAGTAATTAAAGTCAAAGAAGAAGAAAGGGGGGATCATCAGGATTCACCCGAATAAAATTCCTCAATGCTTGATTGGCTAGAGAGATAGCTAGAAAAGAAGGCTCCCACTCCAAAAATACCCAAGGGAAAAGTTGGAAGATATATTGGCTCAAGCCCAGATCGGCACCAGGAAGGAGAAGAAGCCAAAGATCAAGTCAAAGGTAATGATGGATGCCTCTGAATCCAGAGTAGTTAAAATAGCTACGTTGGTGGTGGGAGAGTATGGAATAATTTATAACATATCCACCATTGACTTGGGAGTGGCCACCAGGGAGCAGAAGGTTGATCATCTCCATGAATCAGTCGCTAGAGTGGTGCATCTCATTCAAAAGGATAAAGTTTTCAAGGAGGAGCTTAAGGCATAGGTGGCTGATCTAATAGCCTATATCCAACAATGGTCATCCATAGAGGAAAAAACAACCACATCCTCGGCCCCACCATAGTTGTTGTCAAAAGAGTAGATTAACAAGCTAGAGAAGAGAAAGAACTTGGACAAGACCAAAAAAAATTGGTTTTGACAGGTCTTGGATGTTGGGAACATAGGTATCAATCGCATTGTTCAGACAAAAAATAAGTTCTTGGAGGTGAAAACGTCTCTTAAAGGTATGAGGAAGATCTGCATAGAATTCCCAAAGAAGTATGGGGCTGCTTACCCAAAAATTGAGGCTATCCTTAGGCTACCAAGTGAAATTTGGGAGAAGGAATTTTCCTTCAAAGATGATGATCATTGGCTGATGGATGTGTGGAAACAAGAATTTGATCATTGGAGGGAAAGGCTGGAACAAGTACTTGAAAGGGTAAATCCAAATGTTGAGTGGGCCAAGGAAGCTAATGAAGATTTCTTATGATATCTGAAGCTAATGAGGGATATGAAATGCCCTTTGTCCAGATCAATCCAAAAAATATAAAGCCTCACTTTCAAAAGAGGATGGAAGACAAGATGTTGATCAAAATTACTACAAATTTTATGAGCTTTTATGTCCAAGCTTTCGCCCAATCCAAGATATTCAAATATCACATTGCCAAGTATGAGGAGGACTGGGATAAGCTTGTTAATAATTCCAAAGAGTGGAGCTACTAAGTGTTGAGATCCGACATCATGCAGGTTGATAAGCTCCAATCGGTGATCTTGAAATTCATGGAGTGTGCAGCTTCGAAGAAGCAAGAAGGCAAACCTGTTATTGATGAATAATTTCTAAAGGAATAGCTACAGAAAAGAGAAATCAACAAGAAGACAAAATGCTATAATGTTGCCACTAGAAGACAAAATAGGGATATGGACAAAATGCATTTTAAAAATGTAATATATTGGGGGGTAGGTAGAGCCCTAGTTTATAGTGAATTGTGGCCACACAAATGTAGATCAATCTTCTCCTCTCATTTTCAGAGAGAGTTGAGTTGTTGTAAAGACATGTTGCAAAAATTGCAATAGAAATACATTGAATTTGGCACATTTTGGATTTCTTCTCATGTTTCATGATTCTTCTCTCATAGTTGGATGACCCAGTTGAATTTTCTTTGTTGTTTTAGTTTTCTTTCAACCATCTTTGGTAGATTTAGTAATGGTGTTCATGGTTATGAAGATTTATGCTGTGTAGATGATTTTCTTGTCCATACTTTTAGTTTTTTACTATTGGTAGATAAATGTGTAAAGTTACTCTAGACCTAGATTTGAAGCTACTTTTAAATATTTATCTTTATTCATGCATATGTATGGTGAATGAATGATAAAAAATTTGCAGTCCTTAGAAGATATCACAGATTTCATGACATTGTGAAATTTATGGTTAAGTAGAATTTTGTTTTAAGGAAACTGTCCATAGTAGAAACCTCCATGATCACAATTCATTGGTAGTTGCAAGTCCAGGAAACCTCTCTCTTCCCTACCCTTTTTCCCTTTATTTTAATAATTAACATGTGCTAAGGTTCATTGCACATTGTAAAGATAAATCCCCAAAAAAAATGGAGTTCAAGATTATTGTTTGAACCTGCAACAAATGTACAGTAACTTCCCCATCTCAGAAACTTCATTTGCAGATCTAATTCCTCTTCCAACTAAACTTATGTAAGTTCGCTCTGTGATTACCAGCAAAAAAAAATCACATCAAACATCAACTGAGATATCATGTGCAAGTCATGACCTAACATCTGAGAGACCTTGGCGTGATTTTCAACAACTTGTTGGATATTTCCTTTCAAGAGAGGTAATGCACTTACGCATTTCCTGTGTTGAGAAGATGTGCAAAAACACCCATCAACAACAAGGATGAGAATCTTGAAATGCAAGATGACTTAAGAAAGTTAGTGCTTACTTGTTTGCATATGTTGACCTATGTTATGCATACCTTGTTAGCCTTGGATTGAGTTTTAGGGTGTGAAATTCCTTGTAGTTCCATGTGTCATGAATGAGGAGCTCAAAATCATTCATATGATTCTTGAATTGATTATTAGTAGATTTTATAGGTAACCTATTTGAAATATCAATGATAGGAATGCTAACTTGACAATATGTGCCCCTCCAATTGATTGCTACAAAGTATCCAAATATAATTGGAGGTGAGGAAAAATTATGCAGATGATGAAAAATATGAAAGAACATAATTAGTGGGCCATCATGTGTGAGAAGAAATTAAAGGATATAATAAATATATTATTGAAGAATACAATGTATATATAATAGTATAAGAATATATGCTATATATATCAGTGGGTATCAAGAAAAGGTTTGCTCGAAGTGTAAAATAATCATAAAAAGGTGGCCCTAAATGCTATATAAGTATCCTATATATATATATATATATATATATATATATATATATATATATATATATATATATATATATTAAACTAGTTCTTGTGCCAAGTAACATTATAATTGTGTCATTAAGGAGGTTTGGTGCAATGGAAAGGAATGAAACCTAAATCTATAGAAGGTTGCATATCTCCAACATTCTATCCAAGTTTACACATGTCAAGCTTTGAGGATAAATATTTTTATGAAGGAAGCAATTGAATATTATGCCTTGTTCTTATTCATTATCATAGGTAAAATTAGAAGTGATAATCATGAAGGGTGTAATGTCAACTTAAGCATCTTATTTTTGATATACTATATTTTTTTAATGTGGATCATATATAGATAAGGAAGAACCTAGTTAATAGCTTTAAAATAAATGCATTGATGTTTAAGGTATAAGTGGTGGATCTTATGCATATGGGGATTGGTTGTTTTAGTTTTGAGGTAGATTCCTATAACGATAGCCAAAATGGGACTCATTTGGAATTTCACTATATTTTTAGGTAATTTATTAAGTATCCTAAAACTACCAAATATAAAAGAGAAAATTTTCTTGTTGGGTTGCAACTAGAACTCCTTAAATTAATCATTGATTCACTTACACTATTCACTAGGTAAGAGGAATCACCAAGTTATAAGACAATAAATACTTTCAATATGAGTACAAGTGTGTGTATTCCCTTAACATGTGATAAGTTAAGAAAAGATAGATGAATATAGGTCACAAACAAAAATATTATAGAAAAAATCATTTTCTATTTGTATGAAAAGGTAAGGAATATAAACTAATTCAAGGAAAGAAACTATTGATCTAAATAAGGATATAAATCTATTTGTTTTATCAATTTAACTAAGTTAGAGGAATGATCGATTAATTTGAATGAACCAAAGTATTATTATCTATCAAAATAGATGTGAGATGGTATATATTCCCTTCCATGTGTTCTCGTGCTATTAGAAAATGTTATCAAGAATATTGGTTTTTATTTAATAGGTTCAATTAATTGAGAAATAATAAGAATGTATGTATTGAAGAACATAAACTTAAAAATTATATATATATATATATATATATATATATATATATATATATATATATAGAGACTCATACAATATATTTTTATGTTAGTTATAAATTATTGTACCTTAGGTGCTTACATGCACATCCTTATTACTCTTCTCTAGGGTGTCACTAAAAAAACTAGTTCATTTTTTTCATGGTCATTATAAAGCAATGTTTATGGATTGATACATAAGGTTGTTATTGAGAATTATATGAAATATAAGGATATCACCGATTCAATATGATCTTTTTTATTTCAACGAAAACACACAATAAACCATAATGATTATTTTTTAGGATCAATTCATATGAAACTATGATCAATGGACTAGAAGGAAGAAATGAAGTTGCTCTAAATTGTATCTTACCCACAAAATTGTTTTATGGATTTTTTGAAAAGGGATTAGAAAATTTCAAGCAAATGCAATTGGAGGGTGTAAAGCCACATGCAACATCATCCCAGAACAAGAGCTCCCATTTTGGCACAGACAGGGAGGATGTTGCATGTGTCTTTACACCCACCAATTGCATTTTCTTGAAAGTTTCTAAACCCTTTTCAACAAATCCATTTTGTGCATCATAGTGTTATGAGGAATCATAATTCTCTAGCCTATGGAATAACTATAAACAACTTGCAGGCAACATCATTTATATGAAACCTAAGTAATCAATTATTATGATTTTGGGTATTAAGTGGTGGCTTATAATGAATTAACTGAGAGCTTTGGAACAAGGTATGGGTGTCCATCATAGTATAAAGGAAGCTTTGGAACAAGGTATGCACGTTTCAATCATGGAAATTGTACTGCTAAGCATTGAAAAGGAAAGTGAACAGTTTGACTGATAGCCTCAAGAAATGTGTTCTCATCGAATGCCATGATTGAAAGATATGCACAAAATGGATTTGTTGAAAATAGTTTAAAAAATTTCAACCAAATGCAATTAGGTGTGTCGATACCTTGTTCCAAAGCTCACATTTTGGCGCAGGCAAGTGAACTATTTGACATGTATGTGAAATGTGGAAGCATTGACAAGGCAAGTGAATTGTTTGATATGTAAGAGAACTTTTTGACAAGGCAATTAAACTATTTGATATGCCCGAAGATATGTATATGAAATGTGGAAGCATTAACAAAAAAAAAAAAAGGTAGAGGAAACCAACCTGAAAGGAGTGGTTCCCTGGTCACGTGGAGGGTGATGCTCATGGAGGGTGGAAAAATTCTTTATTCACCTTGAATATGCTTTTGTTTGCCTGGGGTTTGAGGGTTCACCGATGTAACAATGAAGGATGAAACTATCATTTTTGACAATAAAATATTTTATTTGAAAAACCCTAAAACAAGGGTTCGAGCGAACCCCCATATGCTTGAACCCTATTATTTTATTACAAAATAATCCATTTTCATAAAGGGGGTTCACTCAAACTAGGGGGTTCAAGCGAATTGTAAAAGGTATTCACTCTAACCACCTAGTTTGAGAAAACCCATTCAAAATGTTTTCCCACTAAAAATGCATTTTTCCTTCCTCAACAAAATTGAAAACTAGTATTATGGGTTTACCCATCTTCTAATGTGATCCCAAACATCAAACATGTTGGAGCACAACATCCCAAGTTGACAACAAGGAAATGCTTAGAAGAAACATGTAACACATTACCAGTCTGCCCAAGAACACATCTTCCAACAAAATTTACTTAATGTGGTCCTCAAAAGGATATGACAGGACCCAAAAAAATATTAACACAACATCAATTGGTGGAAAAGACCCCCAAGCACATAGGGCAATCAACATAAGAAGTCATGTCAGCCAAACATCCACAAATTACCCATAAAACCGACTCAAAATAATATGTAGCACCAAAAAGATCAATCATTGATGTGCAATGTATCACCCCGCCACACAACCCTAGAGGAAGTTGCAATTAACTACTTAAACGAACTAATGTTTTTTTTGTTTAAGTACAATTAACATGCAAGAAAACTACCCAATGCCAACAACCTCTAAGGTTACGAGACAAAGGTTATTTAGAACCTCAACAAAAAACATGAATTGAAACCATATCATTTATTTACTTAAGAAGTTAAACACATACATTCCAAATAAGATAAATTATATTAAAGCATAAGAGATAAATTTCAATTCAATTTATTCATAATTAAACAATACAATTATAACTCTCATTCCCCGAATGAGGCAAGTCCAGTAAATATGGTTACAATTACAACTTTCCACCTCAATAACAAATGAGGGGTAATAAATCACAAGATCAACATAAATAAATAAAGAATGAGATGAAACTGGATCATACGAGCTCCCCAACTAGAAATCTTGTCAACACAATCAAGAAGAAAACCCAATGAAGTAAGGTGCACGCCACCCAACCAAGTGGAACCCAAAGGCCCACCCCCTGTGCTAGGATATAGTAACAAGGTTCCCAAGATAAGACCATCTACCTCTAGACATTGGTTGACTGATATTGACTCAACTGATACAACCAAACACAAGAACCATACAACCAAAAGTGCAACACAAGTACAACTCTAACATGGTTACATTGCTTCCAAATATAATACAGATCAAGTATGTTAAGAGAACCATACACATAGAATCAAATACCAAGTGTTGTCCTAGACAGAGTGTCATTGCACAATTCATCATGGGTTTACCTCTGGGAATCTTCATAGGCTCCGACACCCACTATGGGTTATCCTAGTGGCCTCAACCGAATCCTGGCCCCCACACTCACTCATGAGGAATCAAATAACTTTTGTACAAACAAGATAGATGACCTTGCCATTCCAGGCCTTCCCACTCATCCCAAGTCTAAACGAGCCCTTGTGTCTATGAGTGAGGAAAAATTATCTTGATTAGCGAGAAGTTATTCCTAATCTTCTAAGTATTGTTTTAGTTATCACTTGATTAACCACCTCCGAAGGTTATCCAATTTACCTCTTTGGGCTCTGATGCCTAACGAAAGCCACTCTTCTATTTGACAACATACCGAACAAAACCAATCAACAAGGGTGCCAAAGTGCATACAAACAAGATATCACGACCACTCCTTTCTCAGGAGGTAACATAAGACAAAACCCTCTCCAACACTAGAGGTAACAAACATAACAAATCCACTCCTTACAAGGAGTCACAATCACATAATCCACTCCTTCCACAGGAGGCACAAAACATCCCCATTCGTGGAAACTGGGTATAACATTGACATAAATTCATGCACTACCCAAGGGAATTAACAAACGGTTGACCTCACAAAATGATAACCCCCAACTTCTAGGGTTCCTCTGGAAGACTTAAAAATTAAAGACACTTAACCCATTTCCCCCAAACATGAACACAAAGGAAATAATCACGTAAGGAAATTGCGAGGAAATAAACCAAATTTTGGATATATTAAATCCATTTCCCTTAAAATTCATTTCTTAGTAAAGAAGACAATTGCCCTAATAGACAAATAAAATAAAATAGTTCATTCCCTTTCAAATTACTGAGAAGGGAAGACTAATTTTAAATAAACAATTCAAATCCATGATTACTTTAAAAAAAAAACATAAATCCATTGCCTTTATTACAATTCAATAGTTTATTGTCTCAATTAAACTAATTTAATAACATCTCTTTCAGACAAAGGATGAAATTTGAATTAAATATTTAATCCTTAATTGCTTGTAACAATAATAAATAAGGTAGTTACTTCTTCAATTCAAAACATATCATTATAAAATAACTATTTCTCCTTTGCAAAACAAATCATTTTTAAAATCAATTAATCTCCCTATTAAATCATATTAATTTTGCATCCAATAATTCGTCTATTAACATATTATTTTAAAACAATTTCTTCTTTTCCAAAATATATATCACTTTAAAATTCATTAATTCATCTATTATTTTAAAATCAAATATTTGTTCTAAAAATAAATATTGGATCGAAAATTCGACTATTAATAGATTTTAATAAAACTTCCTAAATTGCAATTTAATCATGCTATCATTTAAATCCACCATTTAATATATATTTATATATATTAAAGAAATAATAAGATCAACAATATATATATATATATATATTATTACTTAATATTATATTAATATAATATAAAATACATACATATTGTAATATTAAATTAATATAATATAAAATAATGAATATATATATTATATTCTTTTTTTTTTAATAGGAGGCCACTCATGCACCTCAGGCCGTTTGCTAACCCTAAGGGTTGGGCTATGGATTTTTGGCCGTGTGCAAGGAGATGGCGGTGGGCTGGGCACCAGCCGTGGGTATTGCAAGGGCGGCGGCGGTGGCTGTGTGCACAGCCAACCACCACTGCTAGTGGCGTTGTGCATTGCACAACCACCCACCAACAATGGTGGTGGTGACTGTGAACACAACGGCCACAAGGGTCTATGGGGGTTGTGCTAGGTGCGAATCCCCCACATTGCCTCCCTTGGGGAGCGTGGTGGGGTGAGCCCCCAACGCCTCCCCAACCTCCATTTTTTAAAAATTTTTTTAAATTTTTAAACTTATAACCTACGGATTTTGAAATCTGCGCACTAGGGGTATTTTTAAAAATTTAGACAACACATGAATCCCCCAAAATAAGATATATATAATATATATATATATGTGTGTGTGTGTGTGTGTGTGTGTGAATTTAAAACCTCTAGATCTATAAATTAAGTTGAGCAAATAAAAATAAATTGAAATAACCATCTACAGTCAAGAACATTTTTTTTCTAGAAGAAATATAATTCCAACAGAGATTTTTCTTCAATTTTAAAGACAAGATTTAAAATGGGTTTCATTTACAAATCAAACTGAGATTTTTTTTAATGTTTCCAAACAACATACTAAAACCTTAAAACTTTCAAAAATAAAATTTATAAATAAGAGAACCTGAATAAAAAAGCTTGAAGATTGACAATGGTGCTCTGGATTCCTCCTCTGATTCCAACTCCTCCAACAAATTCAACTTCTTTCCCAATCAAAAACCAAAACAGCAAAAAAACTTCCTTTCCTTCCTTCCTTTTCCAAATTTTCAAAACTTCTTGAAAACTCATTTCAAAACCAAAATAATAGAGAAAAATATCCAAAATATCTATGCAACCACCCTCATCAATTTTTGAAAATAGAAATAGAAAATATCTCAAAATATCTCTAATTTTCCAATTTGCATTTTCAAATTTTCAAAAATGAAATTTAAAACCTTTTTTTCAATTTTCAAACTTAATTTCAATTCAAAATATCTATTAATTTCCAAAATGAACAACTTGATTCAATTCAACACAATTAATTTAATTAATCAATAAAATAAATCTAATCAAGATTAAATCATTTTATTAATTAAATTAAATTAATTAATAAATTAAATAACATCTTCCAACATAATAACCATATTAATCTATTGAACAACTTAAATACATAATGTAGTTAATTACCATTTTCTAAATTGCAATTTAAATAAAATCAAGGCAAAAAGCACAATATTATTGCAACTGAACCAGACTAAAACCCAATGACACATTATGACTAGGGTGATGACTTGAAATGAAAAGCCTAGCTACTATCTCCCAATCGAATACCATTGGGAAATGGACACACTCAAACCTGTGAAACCAGGTGGAGTCGATGTCTTGTACCTGTCAACTTACGAACAAAGAGTATATCCACATGCATATATATTTCATAATTAAAACACACCATGATGAGGAAATCTCAGGATCACAAGGTGCTCGCAAGCGAGTGGTGCAATCTTGTCCCCTTCACCAATACAATATTACTAACTGACGAACCTAACATTATTAATATGATCAAAAGCATAAACATCATTAATTCAAATGTCCACAATGCTAATATAAAGCATGTCACAATGATAAAATAAAAATAAAATACCATCACATCAAAATATAACATTCAGATCACTTCACAAATAGCAATCTAATAGTAACCGAGTACCGTAGTCAAGGTACTAATAGAAAATAAGACATAACCAAATGGAACACTGTTTGATCCAAAGAGAAAAACGGAGGGGTGTGACATGCAAAACACAAAGAGACATTCCATGAACATCCAACAACACTTCCATATGCTTCTTTTTTACTATCATACCAAAAACAACTAGCGCAATCCAAATAGAAACAAAACATTTTATCTTGGAATCCCAAAAAACACAATCATGAGATAAAACATTTACAAACCAACTTGTGGTAAACTTCAACACATGAAAGTTGAAATAAGACATTGCAACAACACTAGGATCACATCCACCAAGCCGTGGGAGTAGAAACAACAATGCGGAGAAATGCAAAGCATCTTTTGAACTAGCCTTGACAAGCAACCAAACTGCCAACTTACTGCAATTACCAAAGACCTCAACAATAGGTGACCTAAAAAGATAAGAGTGCAATGTCCACAAAGCATAAAATCTAGGAATCAAAACACATGACCATATATCCAAAGGTGAAGGAATGTAGAGCATTCTCCTAAACAATCTTCAAAGCAAATTTCCTATAGCATAAACTTTCACCAACATTCGAAGACCAAAAATTTCTTGTATCAACACATACTTCCATAGGAACAACAGGAGAGAGCATACAACATACTATATTCCATCAACAACATATCTCCAACTTCAACATTACATCTAATCCTCATCTTAATATATCACTATGATATCATCTCTATTAACAAACAAACATTCTCAATGCTACTTTAATTGACATCAAACAAGGCATGCCATCCAACCATGAACATCAACAACATCAGTGTTAGCACATCATCATAGTATACCATCAACATAAAAATGTAAGAATTAATGACAACCCAAATTGAGTGTTGGGGTGAAGCCACAATAGTGGTTTACAATTCAAGTGAGCAAGGAAAACTCATAAAAATGAATACATGCTAGAAAAATTGATTTTAGGGGTTCATAAGAACCTACTGGTTCGAGCGAACCCCTGAACCCATAAGGGGTTCGCTCGAACTAGGGTTCATTCAAACTAGGGTTCGAGCGAACCCTTTTAATTATTTCCAGCCCAAAAACTCAACAAAATCTCTTATGGAAGGGTGGTTCACTCAAACCCCTAGGGGTTTGTATGAACCCCCCTTATTCCTCATCCCCCCCTGAGACACAAAAAAACCCTAAATTTTGGCACTTCGAAGCTCAGGTTCAGGATGAAAATGGAGGAATCTTCACAAACCCAACTGGAATCAGGTAGTCCTCGAAACGAGCTATCCAACGAATATAATTTAATATGTATTTTTTTTTTAGTTTTATTAAACATAGATTTTTCATCGAAAATGAAGGTCTTTGTTCTGTATATGTGGAAAAATAGAAAATTATCAAAAAAAAAATTGAAAAATATGAGTGCATCAAATATTGAAGTCCTTGATCCAACAAAAGTTTTTTTGAATCTTGATATATACAAAAAAAGTTACGCGTTATACGATCGCACTATGTCTGAATTGTAATTGGTTTGACTTTGAAACTTGATTAAAGAAAAAATATTCAATATAAAACTATCTAATCAAGTGGAAGCACTAGATATCAAAGTTACAAATCTAAATTCAAAAGAATTAGAATTTTATCCTTCATGGAAAAAAAGTTATGTGTTATACAATGTGCGCCACTTTTTAAAAATGTTGTTTTCTGAAAAAAAACTATTTTTCGTGGGAGATGGAAAAATAAGTGCAATTTGATTCCAGAAATTTTGAAAAAAAAATTTTTAGAATCTACAGACAAAATATGACGCGACTCTAGTTTGCATCATCTTTAAATTCCTCACAGTTTAGCCGCTATAGGTGCCTGAATGTGAACATTTAATTAAAAATAATAATTTCAGTGTCCAATTTGACCAAAAATTATAAACCACTCTTGTGGGATCACCCATTGGCATCAATAAAAAACATTGGTAACATATGTGCAACAACTTAAGCATCCATTATTATCAATGTGATTATAGTTCTCATCAAACATGCATATTCTTACTAAATAGACCATTTCAATATCAATACTCATTAAATATATAGATATAAAAATGTAATTGGGACTTACAATATATATATAATTTACAGGTATAAGAAAAATAAAATGAATGATAAGTATAATCTAAACTTAGATTGATAAAATTATAGTAGATAGTAAATTGGAAAAACTAAAGCAACTTGTAAAAATATTCTATATGGGGTTGTAAAAAAAGCTAATAGCAAACATGATATATTTATGCAATGTCATCCAATAAACTGATTGTTCACGAGTTATGCACTTTCATTTTATTGGATGATATTCAATTGTGTTGCATCATTTCATTGACCAATATTACAAAGTTATAAGTCAAGCATGTATGACAGAAAAATGAACATGTAGATTTCAAAATATTTGAAATATGCATTAATATATTCTTGTTGGTTTTTATTATTTCTAAATATTTTGACAACTTGATTGGTGAGTCTTATAGATTTTTCTTTATTTATAGTTGCATGTATTCATGGTGGAAATGACTCCTTGTTGGACAAATATGACTTAAAGATGAGATGTTCATGTCAAGATTTAAAACAATCAAATTTCTTTGATGGAATATGCCATTTTGTTATATATATTTGGGCACGGCTTAACCAGCACACTCTAAGCGTTGACCGCTTAGAGTGGCTGCTATGGGGTCCACCAAATTTTTTGTTTTTCGTTCAATTTCCCATTGTGCTTCTCGTTCTTCTTCGACTCTCTACGGTGACAGTCACTGTGACGGTTAAGTTTGAATTTCTATTATGAATTGCCATCTCCCGCTCTCAACAAGGTTTTTGTAGTTCTGCCCATGCATTTTTGTGTCCTACCTACAAATCAAGGCAAGGAGAGCGTATGGAATGAAGAAAGCAGCTCTGGAGTGACTGGATAAATAGCTGCATCTTCCATGGTTTGTGTTTTGACAGTATCTAGCGGTGATGTTAGAAGATGATCTGATGGAGTTTGCCAAGGGTTTGGAGGTGAGCAAGCATCCCTTCGTGTGGGCTATTCACTCGAATCTGCTCCATGACGAATGCACCATTCTATGGCACAGATTTCTACAAGAAGCAAAGGAGCAGAGTTTGTTTTGTAAGTTGATTGCTATAGAGGAAAGTGTTGGCGAGCACCATGAGCTGGGAGGGTTTTAACCAATGGTGGGTGGAACTCAATGCTGAAAAGCATAGCGAAGGGTGTCGGTATGATCTGCTACCCCTTGCATGCTGATGAAGCCATCAATTGGAGATTTGTAACTTCCATTTAGAAGATCGGGTTGGAATGATAGAAAAGCCTATCTTTCGAGCAGATGTGGAAGGACTCGTTTGGAGGCTCATGATGCTCGATGGTCAAGCCAAAGAAACAAGGAAAAAAGCACTGTTTCATGGAGTGTGTGAGGAGTGCCTTCATGCCAGGGGGCTCATATTATAACAATCTCCAGAGGTTTTTTGCTTCATTTATTCTTATGCTTTTCCTTCTCACTAATATCATTTATCCATTGTTTCCAACCAAATAAAATCATTCTCTAGGGCCTACATCCACTTTCATCTCACATAAAGTAAATGACCTGTGTGTTGTGCTCAAGCTGCCCGAAGTACTCTTTCAAGCTATTTAATTAATGATCCTCCTAAATTTCTTTGTTTCGCTCCTTATCATCTCTATTTTTTTTTCATCTTATTTTAGTTTCAAGAACTAATTATTTCATTATTTTTCATTTGTTTCTAAATGACTTTATTTCATATTCCATTTTTTTTACTATTGATTTATGATTGAAATTGTTTTATATTTTAATATTAATTTTTATTATTCGTTAAGAAAAATCCCATAAAGAATAACCAGTTTTATACTTAATTATTTTTTTGTTTATATTAATGTTTTTTTATTATTCTTAATAATAAAAAAAAATTGTTTAATTTTTAGGCTCAATTTTTTTATTTTTATTATTGATTATTTTTAATAATGAAAGATTCATAATTTTAATTGTATTTTCAATTTATTCTTTCATATTAGTTTTTAATATTAATTATTAAAAAAATTAATTAATGAGTAAAAATAAATGATTTCTATGTTTAACTATCCTTTCAAATTATTTTATTTCATATCATTTGAACTAAAATTTATGATAATTAGAACCATATTTTATTTCTCTTATATTTTCTTTATATTTTAAAGTTAATTTTATATTCAAATATTGTGCTTTCAATTATGAAAAATAATAATATTTTATAAAATTTTAAATAATTCTTAAATAAATTTATTTAAATAATAATGTAATGGTAAAATTTTCATGCTCATTCTAATTCCTATTTAATTTGATCCCATTTTGATGGACTAGCTTATTCTAATTACATATCATTGAATGGAACAATCTTGTGGGAAATCAATGCTCATTCATTTTTCTTTATATTAGGAACTATCATAATATTAGATCAACTGAATAGTTAATAACCACAAAATATACAAAGAATCAAAAGTTTTAAGAAAAAGTAAAGAAAATATAAAGTTTATATGATCTACATCTATCAACTTCTATAGCTCAACTTAGCAAAGCTCCATCTATCAACTTCTATAGCTCAACTTCATAAGTAGCACCATCCTCCTATCCAAACTACTTCTAATCCAATTTGGAATATTCAACATAAAATAACTAATTAAAAATTTAAGATAATTGATGCATTTCTTCTCCAATCCACCCTTTTTCCTTTTATCCCACACCCTCGCCATATTATACTCATATATGAACCCTCAACCTTATAGTAAAATTATAGAGTGTATGTAATAAATAAATAACCAACAAAATTATAGATAAACAATAAAATAAATTTAAAAAGAATGAAAAAAGATTAATTATAAAACAAAACATTTTTTTTTTAATAATGTAATATAATGTAAAATGAAAAAAATTATTAAAAAAATTAATTCAAGATGATATTATCAAATTCATTGTAAGTAAAATAATAATAATAAAATATTTCAATGTAGAGTAAGTAAATATTGAAATGATAAAAAAAATAATCCAATAAAATCTAATTTTAATAATACAAAAGGAAAATTTTAAAAATAAAATAAATTGGAACTAATAAATGAAAATTTAAATTATAATACAATGCATTCTTTTATAATATTTTATTTTATTTTTTCATTTCTTTATTAATTAATTTTTTTCTTAGGTTTAATACTTCTTTTATATAGTTAGGACTATGTTTTATTATATTATCTCAAGTTACTTTAAAATATGATTATATTTCTATTTATATTTTATTTTGTAGCTAACCAAGTTCATTTCTCTTATTCTCTTCTGCCCTATTACTTAACTTCTTTATCTATTTGTTGAGTGAATTGTACAATTCTATCATAACTTTTATTTCTATGATATATTAAAAGATTATCTAGTCCAAAATAATATAATAATACTCACAATTCTTATCAAAAATATTCTCCTATATTTTTTTCTTTTTAATTTATTAAATAAAAAATAATTTAAATAATATAAATTTGAAAATATAAAAGACATTCTTGATTTTTATAAAATATGATACTAAATAAAAATATAAACTATACTTTAATCTCATAATTAATACATACTTTCAAAACCTATATCTCTATCCCAAACTTAGATTAAAGGTGTGGACTTGCTAAGTCTATATTTGGAATTGTTTAGTCCTTTTATAATTTATTCTTGATAGCTTTGTTGCATCTTTACTATTGATTGGTTGTGAATTGCAAGACAAAAGGGTTCTCATAATAAAAATCTACAAGTATAAAGGAGAGGAGAGAGCACCAAAAGTTGATTCATAATGATTTGTTGACCAAACTATTGAGAGAGAATTTTTTCAAATGAAATTATTGTAGATATAATAATTTTAATTCTCTTTACTAGTTTTGAGACTATAGATATGGCTATGTAATTTTCTACATATTTCATCACTAAGAATCCAAGAGTATTGAAGGAGTTGAGGGTGAGTGAAATGATCTAATTCTAAATGCAGTTAAAATCAATTGCGTGATCTACAAAAATGATACACTTTTTCTTTATTAGATACAAGAATGAATCTATGAAGTCGAGAATGACAATATCTTGAAATCCAAAGGAAACAACAATAGAACGATTACCTAGGACAACTATTTGTCTATATTTTAACTTATTGTGTAAGCAAATCTAAATATTTTAGCTTAAAAACAACACACTCTAAGTTTTGACTTATTAAATCATTCATTTGAAATCATCCTAATAGGTGGGATTTAATGGAGAAGCTAGTATGATTTTAGATGAACCATTTAAATGAATCAAAATATAGAATAAAATTTAAACTTAAATCAAACTAGTTAGCTAAGGAGGCCCTAGTGGTTCATGGAAGATCCAAAGTAAAATTCAAGAAGGACAATAATCAAGATAAGTTAGATCTAAACCCTATGGGAGATCTAAATATCATGGTAAGTTCAAGGAGAAATGTTGGAACTACCGTAAATTGGACATCTAAGAAGAGACTATAAGGAGGAGAAGAAGAAAAAGAGAGTTTGATGATGAGTATGAGAGATCTTCTCAGGATGAAGGTGATGATTTTGTTTCTACCTTGGATATTCGTGCATTAGAAGATGTGTGGTTGATAGAATTTAGTTCCTCTTTCCACATGAACTCATGTCATGGATATTTTACAAAATATGAAAATGATGGTGGAAGGGTGATCCCACAATAATGGGTTACACATTTTGGCCAAACTTGACATTGAAATCAACATTTTTCACCAGATCTTCACTTTCCTACACCTATAGCAGCTAAACCATCAAGAATTTGAAAATGAAACAAACTAGTGATTTGTGAGATTTTATGTGTAGATTGTAATTACATTTAAAAATAAATTGTGAATCCTTTTATGTAATTTTTAATAACTTATCTTTTTTACAAAGTAATGTTTTTAAAAAGTGATGTTTATTTTGGTTTGCATAACTTTTTAATAGAAAGGATACAATTATAATTTTTGAAATACAAATTTTTCACCCAAATATCTAGTGCATGGATATTTTTTAATAATTTTTTGTTGCATATTTTTTTTAATTAATTTTCCAAGTCAAACTCATTATAATTTGGACAAAGGTGTACTTTGGCCCACATAATTTTTTTTGTATGCATTTGAATTAACTTATTATTTTTTTTGGAATAAGGACATCAATACCTAATGCACATGTATTTTTAAGAATATTTTTCTCTATTTTCCTTTTTTTTTGTATGTGTGAAACAAAGACCTTGATGTTCATTAAAAATCCTACATTCACAAGAAATAAAAAATAAATACAATAATAAAATTAAATATATTTAAAATTATACTTTTTGGGAAGATTATAATAAGAGATACATGCAAAAAATATTTTTTGAATGAATTCATTTGATCCCCCAAAAGGTAAATCAAAAGTGGTTTTTAATCGACATTTTGATAGGTGTAGAGGAGACTCCATTATAGGTATGGTTTAAAACTAACAGGGTTCTACCCAAGGGGGTTTGATCAAACCATCTTTAATTAAAATCCTGTAAATGGAACCTTTGAAGGATTAAATCATTAAATTTTCCAAAAATATGTGATTTCAAGCAAAATCAAGATGTCCCAAAAAGTGTAACCCATTATTGTGGCAACACCCAGAAATGTATACCTAAGAGATTATTCTCATCTAAATAGTGTTGGCTATGGTAGATTCTTGATTTCATTCCCCGATGGATGAGTGAAGGGGATTGGTGGTGTATATTATATTCCTAGTTTGGAATGAAACCTACTTTCTATAAGAAAAATAAATATAGGCGTGGAGGTTATTTTATTGAGTGGAGGGTAGTAGATGGTTAGAGGAGATATGGTTATTACTAAAGGTATTAAAGTTGGCACTATGTTTTAGCTAGATGCATACATAGTTCAATGTAATAGTTTTCAACTTATAGTGAAGCAATTTGTAGAATCTTCACCGTCACCATTGGAATCAACAATAAAGAGACCATGTGTTGTGTCTATTTAAAATGGTCACACCTTTGGGTACCTAAAGCTTCTTTTGTATTGGAGACTAGGTTACCAATAGAGAAAATAATTTTATGGAACCAAAGTGTTGAAGTTATTTCAGCTTCGAGCTCATTCTTCCAGCCTAATCGAAGAAATGAAATTGCATATAGCCTTTGGCTATTTATTTCATTGTGATAATTAAGTGAAGGGGCGCTTCACTTGGAAATTATAATATTAAATTTAATAATTGTGAATAATTAAATGGAGCCGACCTAAATAATATTTATTATTTATTATGGCCGATTTCCTTAAGGAGGCCAACCTACATGAAGAGACACTTTGTTTTGTATAAATACAAGATGATGATCTCTCTTTTGATAATCAAGTTCATTCACCATATTCGCACTCCTTGGAGAAGTTCACACTTGAGCAATAGATCATCATTCTTGAGCAAGAGATCGTTCTATAGCAGTAGATCATCATTCTTGAGCAACTTATCATTCTTTAGTAGTAGATCATCATTTTGTAGCAACATATCAATCTTAAGGAGAAACATATTTTATATCTTTGCATCTCTGGAGAGGTGCTATTATTCATTGTATCAAATTCAACCTTGTGTTGGGCTTGAGTTGTAAGCAGATTTTTGCTCTTACTCTTAAAATATATAAGCGATATATTTGCTAGGTTTTTCCCCTCAAGTTGGAGGGTTTTCCCAAGGTATCTTGTGGTGTTCATTGTCTTATGTGTTGCAGTTTTTGATTTCTTTCTAAACTGATCCTAAAACTAACACAAAGGATGGGTCACATAGGCTAGAAGGTTGTAAGGACTTTGAAAAACAAAAATCTGATCAATAGGTTAAATGGTTTGAATTAAATTTTTGTGAGCATTAAAAATATGGAAACAAAAATTATGTTTAGTTTTATTCTAGGTATCATAAATCTTCTGGGGTGTTAGATTTAATCCATTCTAATGTATTTGGTCCTATTAACATTCCCTCAATTTCTAAATATGTATATTATATTTCTTTTATTGATGATTATAGTAGGACATCGATATATTTTGTTAAAATTTAATCTTTAAATTCTTTGGCCATTTAAAATAGTTTAGGTCTCTTCTAGAAAATTAGAATGCTAGGAAGATTAATATTTTGAGGACTCATATGGCAATAATTTGTTTTTGATAGATTATCTATATAAGGACCATGGGATAGAAAGACACAAGACAACTCTATACACCCCTCAATAGAATGGATTTTTAGAAAGAATGAGTAGGGTGTTGATTGAGAGGGAAATTGTGACATTCAATATAATCCTTATAAATTTAAACACAAAATCACAACACCTAGAGAAATTTTTAGACCTTTCTAACTTCTACCACATGATAGGCACATGGGGGTTAACAAAAGACAACATTTAGGAAATATCAAAGAAGTCAAGACTCATACAAAGATATCTTAGATTGATTATATATAATGGAAAAAATGAGGCCTAAGTGCACAAAGGAGTTGTGAGTCAAGAAAATTTTTTATTATTAGATTGATTCCTAACAACATCAATCATACACATGCAATTATTTCACAATAAAACTATAGCAACCTACTTCAAGATTGCATTATGGGGCATTTATTATCATTTTCAATATTGTATAGGAAAGTTATTATTTGCTATTAAATTTTCATGAAAATAGTGCCACAATGAGTCTTTAATTAGAAGAAGCTTCAAACATTTTCTTAGACTAAATCCTTGGTGAATATTATATTTTCTTGATAAAGAAGCTATATATCCTTAGGATGGAAGATGGTGATTTTGTGGTCAAACATATAAATTTTTAGTATGGCTCATGTGGAACCCTCCTAATTGATTCCCTCTTCCCATTTATTTTCATTCAATGTTTCCTACTATACGTCTTTTTTTTTGAAAATTTAAACAACATTTACATGGTGTTGTACTATACGTCTTTGTTAGTTTATAAGGCTGCAATAATATTTCCAAGGATGTACATAATTGTTTTGATTAAAGAAAAAATAGGTTTTGAAGGGACCCTGAAACCCTTTACAAGCAAATTTTGAATGGATCTAAAACCCTCAACCAAAAGGTTGTCAAAACTAAAATACATGAAAGCACAAAAAACCAAGGATAAAAAGGCAACCAAGGCCAAAATCCACAACTGACTAAAAATCCACAAAACAGCTAGCAACCGGCCAAAAACCAGCCCCCAAAAAAGAACCATCAAGATTTACATTTAGAATTACTCTTGTGGGAGCGGAGAGTCATGTCAAAAGGAGGTTTAGAGGACTTATCTTTTTTTCCCTTTATAGTGATCCAACCCTCTTCCACTTGCACTTCCTTATCAAGCCAAGCCAACACACTATTATCCTGAAGAGGAAAGCCAACAACTATTGTCTTAGAGATTTGATCTGTATTCCTCTCAGCAGGTGTGGAAAAAATAGGAGAGCCACCTGAAAAGATAGTCAGAGCACTTCCACCAGAAGTGGCAGCCATAGGCTCACTCTCTATCTCAAAATGGGTCACAACATTTTGAAAAGCATCAACAGTCTCACCATTAGAGACAATCGGAGAGGAGGCCTCAAGGCCCTGTGATTCCTGAGCAACCACCTCGAAAAAAATCCTTGGTCGCTCAACTTTCTTCACAATCGTATAGTGCTATGGAGAAGCATCTTTCTGTCATGTAGCCTTCCTGGATTTTTTCTTTAAACCACATTGTACAGCAGCATGACCTACTTTGAAACATCTTCTACATCAAAAGGGAATCCCTTCATAGTCCAAAGCTTGGACCCAAAAACACTTAGAAGTTTTAAGTAAAATTTTGACAAGCAACCCTTTTGAAATATCCATTTCAACTAATATGTGGACAAAGGTAGAGTGAAACATATCAGAAGATGCATCATCTGCCAATAGCTCAAATATTTTCTTTTGAAAGGTTTCAAAATTCCTATCTCGAGCTCAAGTATCTAGTAGCTTTATGTATATGTACTATATATTATATATATTATAATATTATATTACATTATATCTTATCATATATTATATTATATATTATTGTAGTATATAATATATTATTATATATCATATTATACAATATAATATTATTTATATAATCTAATAATACATATTATATAACTAGTCAAAGTTATTAGGCAACTTAGGTATGTGGAACTGTACAGATAAATCTTATAAGTTCTGAAACCAAGCTCCCAAAAAAATTATGATTGATAATATGTTTGTGCCTAAGATGTTGAGAGTCAAGAAACCTAACAATTGGGTGCAATTCATGCGTTCGTATTAAACTTAACCCTATGAAAATAGATGTCCTCTTTGGAATAATTTATAAATACAGCCAAGTAATGATTCTATAATTGACTTCCAATTATGTAATTATTTATAGGACTCTTGCATCTATTGAGCCCACAAATCTAAAACCATTAAATTTTGAGACCTAAAATCTTGAATAAATTAGGTAGTATAAAATGCTTTCACATCCATAAGTACAATTAAAGTATGTCAAATATGCTCGGGATCCCATTAATGTGAGAATGTACCAATTGTAGTTGGCCACATGTTCCCATATCGATTCTAATGAAATTTGATGGTTAAACCCAAACTAAATATTTTTTTAAGGTCCATATCTCATATGCCACCCTATTCATAAGATAAAATAAGGGATTTTTTAGACCTAGACATGAATACCTAAGCTCAATGTTGTTATCAAATCCAAGAAGCCAAGTATGTATTTCCAAGAGAGTTTTTGGATGAATTTTCATATGGATTTATTTATTTTGTAAGACTACATTCATTTATATAATGTGGGAAAAATCACAAGAAGTTTAATTAAATAAATAGTCTAATTTTTTCCAAGTCCACTGGGCTATATCATATATTTAACATCAAAGCATGGTTTAAATGAAGGGCTTGATGGGTCATTGCGGATAAAATTTTAGGTTTAATTTTAATATTGATTAGGGATTGATCATGTAGTTACTCTATTGATGCAAGTAGTTAGAAAGCTATAGTTTAAAATTTAGTCTTTTGTAGTTTATCAATAGGCAATACTTATTTATCATTGTTCTTTCATAGGTTTAACTTCAACCATGAAGAAGAAGAGAGAAGACGATAGAAAGATAAGATTGGTTGATAAATGAGTTACTAAGCTCTAAGATGGAGGGAAAAGAGCAAGGGTGTTGGAAGTAGATAGAACCTAACAAAATGAAAATAAAATACTAAAATCAATTGCAAAAGAAATAATCTTCATTCAGTAAGAGACTGAATGTTGCTAAGGAAATAAATAAATTTTATAGTTAGATAGAATTGGAATGAGTTGAAAAGGAACATTAAAGTGGGATGGGATGTACTAAATTCTAAGGAAGAATCGATCTAAATAAATTGTTAAGAACAAATCTATTTCTTAAAGTTCATCATTCTAGATTCTTTCTAAAATACTATTTTTCTTACCTTCATTGCATACACACATGTATGCTTATGAGAACATTTTATTTAAAGTCAACTAATAAAATTTATTATCCATGAATCATAAGTCTTTGGACATCATGAAATGAATCTCCCACTATAAATTTTTGACATGAATCAATTACAAGAACTAAAGATTCTTAATATAGTTATGATTAATGATTTTAAATAAGCATTAGATGAGGCATAAGGAATCTAGTATTCACTAGAATTTTCTATGCATACAACTAGTACAAAAGTATGAACAATTCCTATCTTAACCATTTATCATATAGAAATATAGACATATTGGGTAAACAAATATTATAAAGCTAGTTACAACAATCAAACATAGTTGTAGTTAGATTCACGAAAAAAAAGATTATATGATTTCATATTTATTGCAACCAAATTAATTCATTAATTCATATAATATATGAACATGTGTTACCAATTTATTATTAAAGTAAAGAGTACTTTTCGTGGAGGCCCATCCAAGTTTCATGCCTAATTTTCCTCCTATTTGCCATTACAATGAGGTATTCAACTTTGTAGAGGTGTTTCTGAGGTGTATATTCATTCAGAAGTTTTCAACTCATTTGATTGGTGCAAGGATTCTACCATCTAATAAATTTTGTAGCCAATTTCTAGAATTAGTCCAAGAATATAGTAGAATTTAGGAAAATTATGGCATCCATCAGTCAACCAATCTAGAACTCAATATTGCTAGATTGACCAATTGAGACATGCACACACATGCACACACACACAAGTCTATGAAGATTTGATTCAAAATTACATTCAACATATTTTGGGGCCTACAACCACTTCAATGGGCCCTAGCATATGCCAACAAGGAAATACCTTGATCACAATATAACACCTTGCTATACCTAAGAAACATTATCAAACTTTAAACCAAGATAGAAATCATCCTAAGAACACCTCGATAACCAAAGAAACACCTCACTATGTCAAGACACACTACTCAACTTCAAACTAACATAAACATGCTTAGCTTGATAGATTTATTCATGTATATAATAAAAAAAATCAATTATTTTTGTAGATCGTAGAATTGATTTCAACTACATTTAGAACTAGATCATTGCACTCACCCTCAAATCCTTCAATGCTCTTGGATTATTAGTGATGAAATTTATAGTAAATGCCATAGCATATCTATAGTCTCAAAACCAGTAAAGAACATTAAAAGTACTATATCTACAATTATTCCATTCGAAATTTTTCTCTCTCTCAATAGTTTGGTGAAGAGATCATTATGAATCAACTTTAGATGATCTCTCCTCTCGTAGATTTTATTATGAGAACCCTTTTGTCTTGCAATTTACAACCAATCAATAGTAAAGATGCAACAAAGCTATCAAGAATAAATTACAAAAGGACTAAACAATTCCAAATATAGACTTAGCAAGTCCACACCTTTAATCTAAGTTTGGGATAGAGATACATGTTTGAAAGTATGTATTAATTATGAAATTAAAGTATAGTTTATATTTTTTATTTAGTATTATATTTTATAAAAATCAAGAATACATGTCTTATATATTTTAAAATTTGTATTATTTAAATTATTTTTATTTAATAAATTTGAAAAAAGAGAAAAATATAAGAGAATATTTTTATTTTTTTATATTAAAGATAAGGATGTCAAAAAATTACATAGAGAGTTTCACAGAGATTTACAGAAGGATGAGGCCTGGCCTCATAGCACCAGTAGCAAGGAGACTACAAAAATTACCAGTGGGTAATCACAAGCCTAATTTAAAATGTCATTATGGTTATCCACCCAAGCCGTCCACCCCATAGAGCCCTCCATCCACACAATCTTTTTGTTTTCCTGGATCTAAGCAAGCATGAGGAATTGGTCTTTCTTTGCATTCTTTTGGTTCTTAAGATCTTTGATGAACATGTTGCAGGTTCTCTCGAAGTTCTGCAGATTATCCAAGTTCCCCCTCCATTGGTATCCATTCTTCATCTCATAGATGAAGAAGGTGGCGTGTCCCATTTTTAAGAACCTTTTCAGCTTCTTCCTATCCATCATCATGGTGGTGTGAACCTGCAAGAAGATTTTAAAATATGTGAGTTTTCAAAAAGACTCAGTGAGAACCCTGGGGGTCTCCTGAAACCTTTCTTCATTTCTGCATTTCCAAATCTGCCAAAGGATATTAGAGGAGAGGATGTTCCAAAATAGATTAGTATCCTTATTAAGCCCATCAATATGCCCAGTGATGATTTCAAAAGTGTTAATAAACAAAGGATAATTGATGCCAAACATTTTCCATATTTCTTTAGCAAAAGAGCAGTCGAAAAGAATGTGTCTTCCAGAATCAGGCATTCAGCATACGTTACAGTAGTCGGTAGCAGTGCTATCTTTTCTGATAGGGAGTCTGTCAAGAATCGACAACCATTTAAAACATTTTATTTTATGTTCAATAGAACCTTTCCAAAGAATATTAAAGTAGTTCTTCCAGGAGCAGATATCCAAGGTGGTATACCACATAGTATTGACATGATCGATGATGGCATCATTATATCCAATCACCTTGTAGATGTTTTTGGCTTTGATTCTAGATATAATGGTCCCATCTGGCCATTTGCAGTTTAAGTATCTTTGAGAGTCCACGTGATAGAAAGAAGGTAAGTCCTTTATGGCTTTAATAATCATATTATAAGTTTTCTTCTGGGAGGTTAGGATATTATACTTGCTTCTGAGATCCTCCCAAACCATAAGTCTATCCTGCTCGAAGAGGTCAACCAGTTGAGAGATGCCCCTATTATTCCAGTATCTAGCAAAGTAGCCCTAGGAAAGGGCGAGGGGTTTTCCAGAGATTTGAAGGTTCCACCAAATGGATCTTTCACCATGAAGAAGACAATCATCATGGAAGGCCTTGTTAGTGAGAGATCTCTTAACATGATTCTAGGATTTCCATATGGATTTAAAGACTATAGAGCCTTGCACAGTAATAGGAAAGTTTTCGATTAGTAGATCATTGAAGGGTAGATTCTTCCAATGTTTTGTATTTTTGGGAAAGCCTCTTTCAATATTGTTTCTGATGAGGACTTTCCAAGGATCATTACCTTCCATAGAGTGAAAGATCCATTTGGCAGCAAGGGCAATCCCTTGGAGTTTAAGGTCCTTTAGGCCCAAGCCCCCTAGGATTTTATCAATATGACACCACTCCCATTTAACAACGTGCATTTTCTTATTGCCTTTGTCATCCGACCAGAGAAATTTCCTGATGGCTTTTTGAATCTCCAAGATTTGGTAGCTACTAAACATCCAAGCAGAGGAATATTAGATATTGTAGGAGGAGATAATTTTTTGACAGACCTGAACTCTGCTAGCCAAGGATAAGGATCTATTGTGCCACTTTTCCAGCTTGTTGGTGATCTTCTCTTTCACCCAAGACCACATATCTTTAAGGGAGGGGTCAATAGAGAAAGGTATGCCAAGATATCTCACAATTTTCTGTAGGCCTCCCCACTAAAAGTCATAGTTTTTAAACCAGTCAGGGGGCTGATCAACCCATCCCAGGCATATAGACTTGGGGTGAGAAATATGAGCACCAGAGATAGCACAAAAGAGACTGATCTTGTTTTGCAGGGCTTCAAAGTTGTGGGCAGTGTCATCAGAAAATTAGGAGTTTATGAGCTCTTCATTATTAGGGAGAGTTATGCCTTTAATATCAGGGGAAAGAGACTTATCTCTGAGAATATAATAAAGGGCTTCAAAGGCAATAACAAAGAGGGCAGGGGCCAAGGGGCACCCTTGTTTGATGGATCTACCCAGGGGGAAGGGGTCGGAGAGGGAACCATTGATATCAATCTAAGCAACAACATCAGTAACATTTTTACAGAATTACAAAAAGCACTAGGAAATCCAAAAGCCTCAAGCATCATGAATATGAAGTTCCATTCAACCCTGTCATAGGCCTTTTCAAATTCCAGGAGAAACATGGCGGAGTTTTTCTGAGAGAAGTTGGCCCAATTCATCGCTTCCCAGCTGGTGATCAAGTTTTCAAGTATATATCTTCCTTTAATAAAGCCAGTTTGGGTAGAGCAGATAAACTTCAGTAGGATTTTCTCAAGTCTAGAGGCCAGGATCTTGGCAAAGATTTTATAAGGCACATTAAGGAGGGTGATAGGTCTCCAATTTTTAATGAGAGCTTTATCTCCATCCTTAGGAATTAATTTAATAATACCACTGTTAATGGAGCTACCCAAGGATCCCCTATCAAGGGCTTTCGAGTAGAGATCAAGAAGATCTTTGCAAATCCAATCAGAGTTGGCCTTGTAGAACTCCACAAGGAGACCATCAGGCCCGGGGGCCTTATCATTGTTAAGGGAGTTAATGGCCTTATTAATTTCCTCCAGAGAGATGTCATTAGCAAGCAGGTCAGCATCCATAGAGGAGATCTTTTTAGGTATAAGAGCTCTGCATTGGTTCCTAAGGGAGGTAGCCTCTGCCGAGTCCTCAGAGGTAAAGAGGTCTTTATAAAAGTCCACAAAGGCCTTTTTTATACTGTTAGGGTTAGCAATTTCTTGATTGTTAACAATAATTCTCTCAATGTTTTCATTGGCTTGTTTGTGTTTGAGAAGGTTGAAGAAAAATTTTGAGCCTCTATCCCCAAACAGGAGCCAGTGGGCACGGCACCTAATTTTAGCTCCTCTAGTTTTAATTTGCTGGTGCTGCTTAAGGGCAGTTTTGGTCTTAATCACATGAGAGATGAGATCAATATCAGAAGGGTTGGCTTCGATGTCAGCTCTCAGAATTTTTTTGGGAAAATTGTGAGTATTTTTATATTAATATTTTGGGCCACAATCTATTTAATCTATCATAGAAAGAAAATTTATGATAAGATTGTACAATTGTAATAGATAAGTGAAAATAAGAGAAGTGAACATGATTAACTACAAAGTAAAACATACATAGAAATGTAACTATATTTTAATAAAATACAAAAAAAATTACAAAAGAATTAAAAAAAATTAAACCTAGAAAAAAACAAATCAAAAAAGAAGTAATAAAAAATAAAAAATAAAATTATAAAAGAATCCATTGTAATATGATTTAAATTCATTTATTAGTTCCATTTTATTTATTTTTCAAACTTTTCCTTTTTGTATTATTAGGTTCATTGAAATATTTTATTATTTTACTTTCAATGAGTTTGATAATATCATCTTGAATTAATTTTTTTAATAATTATATTTTTTCATTTATATTGCATTATAAAAAAATAAGTATGTTTTATTTTATAATTAATCTTTTTCCATTCTTTTTTATTAACTTTTTCATCTTAACTTTGTTGCTTATTTATTTATTACATACAGTCTATAATTTTATTATAAGATTGAGGGTTCATATATAAGTATAATATGACAAGGTTGTGGGATACAAGGAAAAAGGGTAGATTGGAGAAGAAATGCATCAATTATCTTTAATTTCTAATTAGAGCTTTGCTAAGTTGAATTATAGAAGTTGATAGATGTAGATCATATAAAATTTATATTTTCTTTACTTTTTCTTGAAGTTTTTGATTCTTTGTATATTTTGTGGTTATTAACTATTGAGTTGATCCAATATTATGATGGTTCTTAATATAAAGAAAAAAGAATGAGCATCCATTTCCCACAAGATTGTTCCATTCAATGATATGTAATTGGAATAAGCTAGTCCATTAAAATGAGATCAAACTAAATAGGAATTAGAATGAGCATGAAAATTTTAGCATTACACTATTTTTAAATAATTTTATTTAAGACTTATTTAAAAGTTTACAAAATATTTTTATTTTTATTTTTCATAATTGAATGTACAATATTTGAATATAAAATTAACTTTAAAATATAAAGAAATTTGAAGAGATAAAATATAGTTCCAATTAGACTAAAGTTTAGATCAAATGATATGAAATAAAATAATTTGAAAGGATAGTAACATAGTGCTCAACTAATTTTTGTACTCATTAAAAGATGTTGAGTATAAAAATATAGTTTTTTATTATTATTAAAAATAATGAAAAAAAATATAAAGAAAAAAGAATTAAATATAAAACAGAAATTGATTATTCTAAACAAATAATAAAAATTAATATTGAAATATAAAACAATTTCGATCATAAATCAATAGTAAAATTTAATAGGAAAAAAAAAAGAATGGAATATGAAAATAAAAAAACGAAAAATAATGAAATAATTAGTTCTCAAAACAAAAATAAGATGGAAAGAAAACTAGGAATGAAAAGAGAAATTTAGGAGGATCAGAAATTTAATAGCTTGAAAGAGTACTTCAGACAGCTTGAGCACAACAGACAGGCCATTTACTTTATGTGAGACGAAAGTGAAGGTAGGTCCCTTGGAATTGTAATGCCCCACCACGCAACCATAGAGGAAGTTTCAATTCACAATAAAAGCGTACTAATTTTTTTTTATTTAAGGTGAATTAAACATACATGTTCATCTACAATTGAAAACCTCCCCTAAGGCTACGTAACCGAGATTACTTAAACCCCCAATTAACATACATCATTTAAAATTCATTACATTTAATTACTCAAGTAGTAGCATTCATTCAACATACATAAACAACAAGATAAGAAGATACACATCCAAAACATAAATCCATTACATGAACATCTGATTACATCACTCATTCCCAGAATGAGTCATAAATACATAAGTGTTATACTTACATAAATCCACCTCATAAATACAAGAGGGGTAAAACCAACTTATTACATTTTGAAATACAATAGTGCCATAAAATAAAATAAGATTCGTGACCTGTCCAACTGGATGTCCCACCACCACATACTGAAGATCAAGGGGGACCCAACGGTTTATGGTGCATGTTCCACCCAACCAAGTGGTACCCAAAGGCCCACCCCCCATGCTAGGAGATAGTAGCCACAAAACATGGACAAGGATCTACTACCTCTAACCAAAGGTAGACTCATACTGACACATACTGACTCAACCAAACATATGCACAATATGAGTTTAACACTAACATGGTCACATTGCTTCCAGACATAAAATTAATCAAGTATGATAAAGAATCCATACACATAACACAAAACCCAATGTTATCCTAGACAAAGTGTCATCACATAGTTAGACATGAGATCTCCTCTGGGCATTCTTCATAGGCTCCGGAGTTCCTGGTGACCTCTAATGAATCCTGCTCCTCATACTTACTCATGCGGAATAGACTATCTCTCATGAGGAAAAAATAGTTGACCTTTCCATTCCAGACCTTCCCACTCATCCCAAGTCTAAATGAGCCCTTGCATCTATGATTGAGGTTAAGATATCTTGATTAATGTGAAGTACATCCTAATCAACTAAGTACATTACTTTAATTATCGCTTGATTATATCACTTCTGAAGGTTACTTGGTTTACCTCTTTGGGATCTGGCCCCTAACAAAAGCCACTCTTCTAATGGATAACATGCTATACAAAACTAGACTCCAAGGGTAACTCAAGTGCTTAGTGAACTAAACAACACAATCACTCCTATTCTAGGAGGCAAAAATTAAGGAAACGCACTCGAAACACTTTGGATGAAACAACCACATAAAGCACTACCCAAGGGAAAAACAAATGATTGAATTAACAAAGCATCACTCACATCCTCTGGAAGACTTACAATTCAATACACAATAACCCTTTTCCCAATTTAGGAACGTAAGGAAAAATAATAACAGTAAGCAAAGGCAAGGAAATACTTAATTTTTGGATATCTTAAATCCATTTCCCTATTTAATGCTTCTCACAGAATAAAAATAAGAACCTTCCATATTTTCATTAAAACATGTAAATTTCTTCCATTTAAAATAAATACCTTTCTCTACCTTATCTAACCATGCACACTATTCATTTCAGTTTAAATTGCAATCTAAATACTTTCAATGCAACCTAAAAGCCTAAAATAGAGTATTAAATATATATACTTAAACATATATGAAACATACCATATATACATTAAATATATATATTATATATATACAAAACTTTATATTTAAAATAAATCTACATTAAACATTGATTTAAAAACTTCCATTTTTCAAAAAATAACTAGAATATAAAATCGATTACTTCAGAATAACTCCATACACAAACACCCACTTTCCAATATATAACTATATATATTAATATATAATAATAAAATATATATATACCATTTATATTAATTTAACATAAAAAAACCTATTTAAATAAAATCCAAATGCAAATTTTAAAACAAAATCTGCAAATTTTTAAAGAAAAAACAAAACTCGAATAAAGCAAAAAGGTACAGGAGCAGGCGGTACACCATCGGCCCCACTTGCTTCATTCGCCGATTGTACATAAAGTATAACAACTGCAGGTGTTGGGGAGGCCGCACTCCCCATGGGACAGTGCGTCCCCCAATACAGTGGGTGCACTACCCCATGGGCAACGCATCCTTCCTGATGGGGAAGCGGCGGTGGGGTCATGTCCTCCATCCCAAAAAAAACTTTGCCTAATATATTTTTTTAAAAAGAAACATAGTAACAATCATCTTCGCCATTGATGGCCAGTGCAAAAAATTCGCATGGAATGACCTAGAATAAAATTCGCCGACAACGATTTTTTTTTTTAAAGGAATAAATAACATAACATATATATATTTATATATTATATGTAAATATATTTAAGTATATTACATATAATGTATAATTATATATATATTTACACATAATCATTTCTATTGGTAAAATTGAGAAAAATAAATCAAAATAACCACCTACAGGAAAATGAATAAAATTTTCTAGAAAACCTTCTTAAATTCATAGAGATTTATTAACTCATTTTATTTTTTAATAAACCATTTCATCAAATTCCTAACAATACAAAAATAGGAAAAAAAATAGGGATTTAGATTTCTCCATTGTAAGTTTTCTACAGAGGATTTATTTTTAAAATAAATTTATATATTTTCTATAAGGATGTAAATTTCCAACAACCATTTGAATGTATTGTTCAATCTATGGTTTGATTTAACAAACAATACTACAATTTCCTCAAAAAATAAATAAATTCTACAACCTATTTGTAAACAATTTCACAGATCAATTTTCACAGGGAATAACAAAATTACCAAAATCTAAATATTTAATTCCAATCTCAAATAGCAATCTCTAATCCTAAAAGGATTTACCAACAATTTTTTATTCACTACAAATTTAATTTAAACAAACAAGTACAGTAGATCATAGATTAAAACCTGGTATTGAAGCTACAGGCAAAGAAGATGTTTTTGAAGAAGAGCCTCCTCCAAAGATCTCACAATTTCTCTTCAACCATGGAGTGATTCCAAGCAAGAAATTCAACCATTCTACAATAAAAAAATTTCTTCCAACCATTCCCTATACAATTTTTCCACAAATATCCTCTTCAACCTGAAAAAAGCTTTTTCCTCCTCAAAAACTCTCTCGTGAATGAATTTGCAACCAATTCCTCCTATTAATTAAACTCACACTTGTGGCATAAATCAAAAATATCTTTAACAACCAAATCCACTTTTTATGCAAATAAAAAATTAGAATATTTTAATATTAATTAACTCCCACATTTTGAAAACTAACTTTTCTCTTAAAATACAATTTCAAATCACTTTCAATTTCCTTTGTTTTTTTAATATAATATAAACCACATAAAACTTAATTAATTAATTTTAATTATTTAATAGATAAATTCAATCTTTTTTGCGACTAAATTTAATTAATTAAATGAATTAAATTTTATTAATAAATTTAAATATAACTTCTAAACATAATTTTAATATTAATCTAAATTAATCATCACTTCTAACCAAAGCAATTATTTTAAAAATTGATTTAATAAACACACTTTTTAGAATCAAATAACATTAAAATAAGGTAGACTATGACTCAACAAACAAAACTGATGACACACTAAGGCTAGGGCGTAGACTTGACACATGTTACCTAGCTACTATCTCTCATTGAACTTAACCGTTGGATCGACACGCTCAAACCTGTGAAACCAGGTGGAGTCGATGTAATATAACTGCAACCTAGAAACCAAGTAAACAACATCATATGATATAAACAACATCTAACACACTGTGAATAAGAAATCATAGATTCGCAAGGCGCTTGCAAGCGAGTGATGCAAACCTATCCCCTTCACCAATACACTCATCAAGACTGACATTAACATCTTACTCAATAATCTCATAATAAAAACTCATGTTACAACTACCAACATCAATAAACCATTAAAGCATGTAAAACAGTCATCAAATAAACACATCACACAATAATAGTTCGTCACTCAATAAATAGTGATCAAAACACAAATAACAAGGCGTGTCCAGTATCAAGGTAGTTGCAACCAACAAAGCATAAAGCAAACCGATCAAGAAGAAAAATGAAGGGGTATTATAGGAATGATTTTATTTGGTTGGAAGTGGTGGATAAATGATATTAGTGAGAAGCCAAAGCATAAGAATCAATAAAGTGAAAAACCACTGGAGATAGTTATAAGATGAGCCCCCTGGCATGAAGGCACTCCTCGCACACTCCTTGAAACAGTGTTTTTTTTTCCTTATTTCTTTGGCTTGACCATGAGACATCATGAGCCTCCACATGAGTGCTTCCACATTTGCTCGAGAGATAGGCTTTTCTGTCATTTCCAATTCGATCTTCCAAATGGTAGTTATAAATATCCAATTGATGGCTTCATTGACATGCAAGGGGTAGCAGATCATATCGACGCCCTCTGTATGCTTTCCAGCATCAAGTTCCACCCACCGTTGGTTAAAACCCTCCCAGATCATGGTGAGCCAACACTTTCCTGTATAGCATTCAACTTAGAAACCAAACTCTGTTACTTTTCTTCCTGTAGAAAGTCATGCCATAGAATGGTACATTCGTTTTGGAGTAGTTTCAAGTGAATAGCTCATAGGAAGAGATTATTGCTCACCTCTAAACCCCTAGCAAACTCCATCAAATTATCTTCTAACATCACCGCTAGATACTTCCAAAAAAACACCAAAGAGGACACAGTTGTGTATTTAGTCACTCCAAAGTTGCTTTCTTCATTCCATATGCTCTCCTTGCCTTAGTTTGTAGGTAGGACGTGAAAATGCGTGAGCAAAAGTATAAAAACCTTGTTGCGAGCGGGAGATGCAAATTCATAATTGAAATTCAAACTTAACCATCACAATGACTTTCACCGTAGAGAGTCGGAGGAGAACGAGAGGCACAATGGAAATCAAAATGGAAAATGAAAAGTTTGGTGGACCCCAGAGCAACCACTCTAAGTGGTCAACGCTTAAAGTGTGCTAGTTAAGTTGTGCCATATATTTGTGGCAATTAATATAAAACTATATTTACGTCGAGAGGCATATATTGTTGTAGAGAAAAAAATGTTTCTTTGTAAATATTAACATGTTTTAAAAAAAATTGACGTTCATCTCCCTGTTGGTTGTGCTGGCGGTGGTGATTTCAAATAATTTGTAACATATGCAATATTCAAAAATGTCTGACAGTCATTTATAATGTATGCAATATTCAAAATTGTCACAGTCACCATCACTGCATTGAGGCATCTCTGTTACTTAGCTAAAAAAAGCATCTAAAATTTGTTGAAATCCGTTACAAGTCCTTCTATAAGCAATATTTAAAAGGTATTCACCCATTTCTTAGCAGCAACAACAATTTCTAATCAACATATATTTTTGGAGTCATGTTTAATGCATAGTAATGTTTAAAATTTGCGTAAGATAATAGGGTTGATTCAATTTTTCTTATTGTAATGCTAGAGAAATGCATCAGCAAATTCTGGTTCAAACCCTTGATAATTTTGTTTATTTCTTTGCTTTTAATAGAGGCCAACAACTTGTAATTTTGTTCTGTAGTCTACGTATCTCCATTCATGAAGAGGTTGGCATATCATATGAACTAGCACAGGTATGGATTTTTTCTCTTGGAATTTTTGAAACTACCTCTCATGGAAGCGACTGAGCTTAACCGACACACTCTAAGGGTACACTGCTTAGGTGTTTGAGTTCTATGGGGCCCTCTTAAACTAACATTTTATGTTTTCGTTTTCTAATATGATGTGTCCTTCTTGTTCCCATTTGCGTCCACCGTGTGGAAGGATTTAATTTCCGGTTTCCACCGTTAGAAATCATAAAATCTGCATAATGGACAAAATTTTAGCAGCAACAATGTAAGGTGGTCAGATCTCTTAATTTCTCTATCTGCAAAATTCAATGCCATGCTCAATGTTGATCTTCTATCTGAAAGAGTTTGTTTTGATGCACAGTATTTTTAATCCCACATTTCCGCGATGAAAAAAAAAAGGGGGAGAAAGGGCCTATAACTAGAGGCTTAGTAACTGGCTATTTACATTTTTTTTCTTCTAAGATTCGTAGATAAATGGTATTTCTGCCTTCAAATTTTTGTTGTGTAATAAATATTTTCCAATTTCTAGAGCGAATGTTAATGAGGATAGATAATCTGTTAAAAACAATATAAATGTATTTTATGTATTTTAAACAAACAAAATATATATATTTATATATATATTAATTATTTTTTCTACGTACAATGTGTAAAATATAAAATATAATATTTAATTTGAGTGTAAAATATTAAAATATTGTTTATATTTAATTACATAATATGTTATAATATAATAATAAATATTATAAATAATATATTTATAATAAATGTTATAAATTACATTTTTTCTAATGTATGTTAAATAAACTTCATGTATGTTAAATCAAATTAATATATTACATTAAATATAATATATAAATTGAGAAATTTTAAATAGTTTTAAATTTATGATATTAAGATTGAATTAATTACTTTTTAAAATAATTTATAAATATTTTATTTATGTGAGTAGAACATTAAAGTCAATATAAGTTTTTGTGAGCATTTGATTTAATTATTTTTTCAAAACATAGATTTATAAATAAATAAAATATTCAAAGTCTATTGATTTTTTAAATATTAAATTATTAAAAATTTAAAATATAACTATTGCTACCTATAAATGAAATTATGAAAAAGTAATATATGTGTTATAATATTACTACACTTTTTAAAATAAACACAAAACAAAAAATTACTAAAATAGTAAAAAGAGTATAGTGAAAATAAAATGAAATATTCTTAAGTAAATAAATTAGCCTTATAGATTAGAGAGCATAACAAACTGTTTTTTCCTATGTCACTAGAATTTTAACTCTATTGACAACTCACATAGCTAATTTTTTTGCCACCAAGTTTTTCTTCTTATGTTTGCACTATAGACAAGCTCCTATTGTTTGTATGCTAGCTTCAAAGTCTAACCTATACACTAGATTTGAACTGCAAACTACTTAAATTTTGAACTATATCTAGACTCTAAATTCTAATCTATTAGTGGAATTTGAAGGTGGAACTTCATCAATATTCCTAAGTCCAAACTACTAAAAATAATCTAAAATTTAAACTATTATGGACTTGTAAACTCTAACAAGCCTACAATTGAATGATTTTACAATCCATTGTTTATCTATGGTAGTCATGTGTTATGGAATTGCATACTACAAGAAGTTTTTAGATCCTTTTATTTTAGACTTCACAAATCTAAAGAGAACACATTTAGCTCTCTAAAATTTCATACCATATTTCAACTTTGCAATTATGTTGTAATTAACTATTTTTTCTATCCTCCAAGTGACTTGCATAATATTTTGCATATAATTTTACAAAAATTGATCAAGCTTGAACTTCTAAAAACTCATAAAAGTATCCATGTAATATAAATGGTTGACTTAAGCTTTCAAAGTTGTCAAAATTGTAATGAAACAAGTATTCAATTTTTTGGTGGGCCAAATTTTACACCACTAATCAAAGTTGCAAGGTTTTTAGTTTGGATCCTACTATTGATATCTTAAATCCACACAAATATCACACCTAGAATATTAAATTTGAAGAACTTCTTCAGGCTAAAGGTCTATAGAAAATTTTAAGTGAAAAATAAATGCATTTTAGAATATTTTCCATGCTAGGGATGGGAAGATAGTTGAGTTCTCCCCACATGATGTAGTTACTCAAGAATTACAACATCTTAAGAGAATTATTTATTTAGGAAATGTTGATCATGGGTCTAGATTGTATATGTTTCATGGTTTTGAATCTTCTTATGGATCATCACACATCACCCATGTAGTTCTATAAGAAAATTTTGACACAAAAGATTCAAACACTTCAATTAGAAGTATCTTTATCAATTGAGTACATAGGATATACCTTTTCTTCATAAGGTTTCATACACAAAGGGAGTTTATCAAGTTTATGTCCTTATCAAACATAATAAAGAATAATTTCCTAAGGTTAAGGAACCATGATATAACCTTACATAAGAGCGAGTTCAAAGTGACCTCATTTCATTTATAACTCCTTTTTTAGGAACCAAGTATGTGCTCACCTTCGAGTATGTGCAAGATCACCATGGAAAAAATAGGCCCTTAAGTGGCAAAAAAATTAGAAAAATCAGAGTTAGGAAACTTGATATAAATTTTTGAATAAGTTATCTATATTATTTGAAAAATATGTAAGAATACAATTTGTAGAAAATTAAATGTAGTTTATAAATTACTATGTTTATTTACAAAAAATAAAATCTATTTGGTGAAAATTTGAAATTTTAATACAATAGTACTTAAATTTCAAAGAAAAAATAAGAAGTAGGTGTCTGTTTGACCACCCTAACCACATTAAAATGATAATAATTTTTTATAATATTTTAGATATAAGTAGAGGACTCATAACTTTTATTAAAAAACAACACTTAAGAGGAGGAACAAGTCTTGCAAGCACAAAAACTGCAATATGTTGCTGCATTGAGACAAAATTACATTGCTACATCCTTTGATGTAGGTGGAGCAACTTGAAAAGTATGAACAACCTTATTTTGTAGCCAACAGTCTAGTAATTTTGATGGTGCAATATGATATGATGAATTTGTTGATATACCCTTGTACAACAATGATATGGCATGCAAATCATACTACAAGTAGTTGTTTAGATAGTATGGTAGATGGTTCGGAAAACAAAAAGTTTAGAAGGGAATTCAATTGCTTGTATGGCCAAAACGAATTCTAGTATTATGAAAATTGGCAGTTACATTTGCCATATATAGGTTGTATAATTCAAAAATAAAAAATCTCCAAGTTCTTATTCCAAATACTATGGAACAAGAAATGGGCTAAGCAAACATTTCAAGGATTTGGCGAACCATTCACAATACAAGGACTGTATTTTGGAGTAATCCCTACAAATGAGGGTTTTAGCAAGTGTTTTGTTGTGGATATTTTAGGATTTATCACTACAATCATGGCAACTCAAGTGCATAATCTACCAATTGGAGCTTCATCAACCTCTCTAATGTCACAAATTTGGATGACCACTATTAACCAAAGTATGGCACAATTCAAGAGGACCAAGTATTTCTAGCTTCAAAGTGCACACCTAGAAGTAGATGGAAATAGAAAGAGGCAAGAAACAACTCCATCCATCAAAGTATCAACACCTTTAGGGATGTCTCCTACCCTAACATCTAGTGATTATTCCTTTTGTTCTTTTTCGGCTAGGAACCTAACTTTTACTTTTAGGGGAGATGATGTAGTTCATAATAATTAACTTGTTATCTTATGTTGCACCCAATTATGTATTAATTACTTGTTGACTTGTCTATAACCCTTCAAAGTTAGTTCTAACGGTTGCTAAAGGTTGTGTTCTATTTGGCCATCTTTGATCCTTGGCTAATCATGTCTAGTCTTCTTCTATGTCAAAGTTGCCATATGAATAAAGCTATACATCTGTTTCAATATGATATTTATTGTGTTTTATGTTCATTTATGCAAGTATTAGCCTTATCAGATATTTTGGTTTGCATTGTTCCTTGTAGATAGGCTAGTTTGTAAACTTGTGACTGGGCTTTTGTAGTTTGAAAAGGCCAAACATGAAGGTTTAACGAAGATGATTAAAAAGATGGAATAGAACACAGAACTTTGATGCTAAACTCAAGGAGAGAGAAAAGTTATGTATCAATATTTCAAGAAATGATACCTACTATACATTCCTTTATTTTGTATGTGTGATGAAGAGGTAACTGATAATGCAGAATGTATTAAGGACTTTTGAGGTTTCATAGGTAAAGGGGCTAGAACAACAACTTGAAACAATGCTTAAGGAGCACCATCAACAGTTGGAAAAAGAAATTATGCAGTATCTTGAAAAGCTAAATGAAATAGAACAGATATGTATAAATCATGAAGAGAAGGTGAAGTGACTGAAAATTAATTTTCTGTAAGAGTTAAGACTTCTTATTTGCTAATTTTCAATCACTATTTTTGCTGGAAGTAAATGAACTTCAAGGGAGACTAAATTCCAATATAAAAGAGCAGCAACTAGTACTACCATCACAAAAGTTGTCTGAGAACCCACCAATCGTCATTCAATTACAAAGTCGTCAGCGACATACCCATCATATTGCCACTTTTTGGCCCATCATGATCTTACGCATACCCTTTCATTGACGATTACTCTCATCACACATAGGTGTGTTATCTTGGTGTGTTATCTTAAAACAAAGAGTGATATCTTCACCATTTTTAGGGTATTTAAGATGTTCATGGAGAAGCAATCATGTTCTTTTATTTTGAGGATACATGTATAATGGGGGAATATTCCAACCAATAGTTTTAGGATTATTGCACTTATAATATGGTACATCATTAGTATTTGTTTCCCTACACATTTCAATATAATGGTGTCACTAAAGGAAATAAAAAGTCACTAAGGGATAAGTCAAATTATATGCTTCAATTATGGTTTGTGGCTTAATTATTTTGGTTGAAGAACAACCAATTATATAAATTCACAACTACACTCCACACAAGATAGTTTATATCACTCTAAGGGAGGCTTGGTCCAATATCAAGCTTTATAATTCCTTATTTGGTATATTTGATACCGATTCTTGGGGGTTGATACTAGATGGTTTCCATAAGAAAATGGGGAAGAGTTAATTATAGTTTATTTTTACTAGTTATTGTGAGGATGTGAAGGCTTATCAATTTTTAAATGTAGGGCCGCTAGATATCTTTTCTTTCATAGAGATATCCAATTTGATAATTCTTTCACATAGATGGATCCTCCATCTAATTTATCTTCCCCACTACCTACTTTTCCTTCATCACATGAAGATACCTTTGCACTTGAGAATACTTTAGATGATAGTCCTATTCTTCCACCACCGAAATGACCTTCTGCTACTCACATTTTACTCGATGGGCTCAAAGTGCTATTGCAAACTTGGATAGATTTTTTTAGTTGGAAATCATTTAAGTTCTTGTCACCCCCATTCACAAACTTATAATACTAGTATTTTTAAATCACACTACATCTATTGATCCATAAAGATTCTTAAGGGCTTCTTTTATTTTAGAGTGGTATTATGCTATGATAGAGAAATATTCTTGCTTGATGAAGAATCACATATGAGATTTATTTTCTCTCCCTAACATAAGAAAGATAATTTGGTGTAAGTGGGTGTACTACACCAAGTTTGTAGTTGATGGTTTTAAGGCACATCTTATATCTAAGGGGTTTTCATAAGTTGAGGGTAAAAAATACTCTGAGATATTTTCCCTTATATCGAAGATGGGTTATATACACCTTATACTGTTCGTTACTGCATCTCAAAGATGGACAGTTTCCAAAATACCATCCTTAACAAAAAGTACAACATTTGCATCTTCCTCTTTAATGATATTGTTTCCCTTTTCAATCACCCATGTATTTTCTTCAAGATAATTTTTCAATTAGTTAAAATAATACCAATTGGTGGAATCATAGGAATCTCCTTTCTAATCCATTTTTCTTATTTATTTGATAGTGTTTATATATGATGGTTTTGCACTTAGTGAACCGTCGCATTTTGATTCATAATCCATGTAGTGATGTTTTTGGCATTAAACACTATTTTTTTGTAATATTGGCTTATTTTCCTAGTATAGTGGAACAAATGATAAGGTATCCTTAAGTTAATCATTTACCATATTTTCTTATTTTTGTTCCTTTTGGATTCTTAATATCTTTGATAAATATCATGAATATCCTTTACATAGTTCTTGGGAGTGGGAATATAAGTACATTCAAAATAAAATGGGTCAATTTCATAAGAAGTTCATATGAATCTTGTGTAATTTTTACAACTCTACCTTCATAAAAAAATAGTCCAATTAAGGTCTACCAAGTAGTATTGAAAATATATTAGTATGAGGAAAACATATATCATAATATCTATACTTCTTTAGATGCAACCTAAATATTTATGGTCACTCTAGTCTAAGGTTAATTTATTTACTTAAGAGTTATATTCTTTTATTTTTACTACACTTTTTTTTAATATTTTGGTAATTCTTTTTATGTTGTTTCTATTTTGAAAAGTGTAATATTAACACATATTTACATATTTGTAATTTCATTTGTAGGCATTAATATTTATATTTTTAATTTTTAATAATTTTATATTTAAAAAATAAATGTAGACTTTCAATAATTTATTTTATTTATAAATCTATGTTTTGAAAAATTAATTAAACCAACTACTTACACAAGCTTGAATTGACTTTAAAGTTCAACACACATAAATAAAATATTTGTAAATTATATTGAAAATTAATTAATTAAATATTAATATCATAATTTTAAAAAATATTTAAAATTTTATGATTATACATATTATAAATATGCAACTTTAAAAAAACAAATAAAAACATTGAATATTTATTATTTATTATAACATATTATGTAATTTAATATAAACAATATTTAGTCCACATGCTACATATAGTGTGAGATTTGAGCCTGAAACAAGTCTCATGCCTTCAAACCACTCTTGAGTGGTCAAAACAAGTTTCAATTGACAATATCGTTTCATGGTAAAAGCCTCCAAAATCTGATTTGACAACAACAAAATGGAAACATTCATTTTTGTTTACAATAATCTTTGAACCTCCTTTAGATACAAGTGCTAATTTTATATTTTATACTCAATTTATATATTATATTTAACCTAATATATGAATTTTATTTAACATAGATTAGAAAAAACATAATTTATAACATTTATTATAAATTAATAATATTTATTATTATATTATAACATATTATGTAATTAAATATAAACAACATTTTTATATTTTACATTCAAATTAAATATTATATTTTAATATTTTACGTTCAAATTTAATACTTAAATATAAAAAAATTACATTCAATTTAAATATTACATTTAACATAATATATAAATTTAAATTTTACTCAATAAAAAAGAAAATGTAATTTTTGGAAAAAGCTAATGAATAAAAATACCAAGAAAACCATTTGATTTTAGCTTATTTCCCATTAGAAATTTTCACATTTCACATTTAATTTTAACTTATTTCCGCCTTAGAAATTTGAACATTTCACATATTATTTAGCTTAATCCCTAAACTAAAATTTAAGGTGCCTCTTACGTATAGGCCCCTTTTGCCTTACTTTTTTCTCAACATGTGGGATTAAAACTACTTTGCATCGAAACAAATATTTACTTTTTGGGCAGGTGGAGGGTGGAAACGGAAAATTAAATCGTTCCAAATGGTGGATGTTAACGTTAATAGAAACGAAATAACAAATGTGAAACGAAAACGGTACAGTTTAAGAGGGGTCCACATGGAGTCCGACCATCTAAGGGTATGGTCTTATGGAGGGGGGCTTCCTAAAAAATTTCAGGTGCTGTTTAGATTTTATAGAAATATTTTAAGATTAGGATCATGGAGTATTTTTGGTAAAAATTAATAAATAAATAAAAATTCTCTCATTTTAATTTTTTTTAGGAATTTAAAATTTTAAGTGATAGACAAGTGGGAAAAAAACTTTCTAAGAAATTCCTAAGTTGTATGGGCAATTTCTAGCCCCACCTCAATTTCACCGCTGAAAGATTCATTTTTAAAAGGTAGGGGCTCCTATTGATCTATGAAAATACAAGTCCAAGCCTCCCATGAGACCATACAGTAAGTGAACGCTTAGAATGTGTTGATTAAGCAGGCCCCATGGAAGCAATGAAATTATCCGACAAGGTTTAAATTTTTGTTTGTGGACTTCAATGTGCTATTTATCATTGTTTGAATAAGTCTCGACCTCCATTGGATCAGAAACTTACGCATTTTGCGGAGTCTGCCCTTACACCTGCGAATTGTATTTAGTTTTAGTTTTCTATATCCTTTTGAACAAACGCATTTTTTGCATATCCTGCAATGATAACATTCGATGAGACCAGATTTCTTTGAGGTATCCTATCAAACAGTTCACCTACTTCCACGCTTTTGCATACATGTTTACCAGAGCATTTTGCATGCACTCTGATTTTTGTGGAACACACTCCAAATTTCTCATGGGCTCTGATCTTTGATATTTGTTTTGCATTCATTTTTGCTGGTAAAGGCGCAACCTAGAAGTCATTTTGGATGAATACTGCACAGGTATGGAGATTTTTGAGCTTTTTTTGTGTTTTTGATTCCACGATTGTCAATTATTTGGGTAGATCACCTGCTGTTCACATACAGTTATTGCATTTTGAGTGCAGGAGTGGCAGGCTGGCTGTTATCAAGCAAATATGGAATTGGAAAGAGGATTTGCGGTCTTTATCTTTTTAAGAAAGTAAAAGCCAAAATTTTCAGATTTGGCACCTGATTGATCATGAGATCCAGGGACGCTTCCATTTATGTAATATACGGAGGCAAAAATTTATTTTTGATATTCGATTAGGAGCCTGAGTTAAAATAAGATCTCAACTCAATGTATAAAGGCTCATTATGTGCATAAATCAAATTATATATTTTTATATATATATTTTCTCAAAATAGAGGGGATGTGTTGATGTTGTTTTTATTTTCAGAGTTAAAAGTCTATATAAATAGTTTGAATAAATAATGAAGAACTTTAATTTTAGATAGAGTATTTTAACTTTAATAAATTTGATTATCAATTGAAGTGTAAATTTATTACAAATTATTAAGTAAACAAAATTGAAAGATGATATGTTTAAATTATCAAGATTGTGTTTGTGTTCTTATGTTTTTGAATATTATGATAATAGATTGTTTAGATATATGTTTTTTCTATATAGATATTAGTTGTTTTAAAAAAATAAAATTATATTTATATGTCTTTTAATATTTATGTTTTATTAAATGTAAATAAATTTGTTTTAAATTTAATATAAAGTATACAACAAATATGTTCAAAATATGTCCAATTACTACACATAAAAATAATTTTTTAGAATTTAGAAAAATAGGAATGTAAAAACTTTTTTAAGATAGTTTTTTTTAACATTTTTTCTACCTCTTCAGTTTTAAGGTAGTAAAACCCCTTGACCTCTAAAACATGTCTATCAAATGTTTCTAAAGGAGCACATAGGCACTATCAAATATAATAAAGTTTAGCCTAACCCATTTTCAAGCAATAGTTGTTTACTTTTCTATAATTATCTAATGTTGAAGAAAAAACAACACAACTTAAATTGATATATAGTTGTAATGGTGAAAATTGTATATCCATACACTTATTTTAAAATTGGAAGATTTGTATTTCCTTATCCAATCAATTTCAAGTGTTTTAAGAAGTTTAGAAATGATCTTAAATTAAAATTTAAAATATTAAATTTTTATATTATTGTTTTATTTTTTCAACTTTGTGAGTTGACTTCTCAAATATTTATTTAAGGTTCATTAGTATACTCATATTTAATGGACAATTAGTTCATATGCTTGATCAAGGAGATCATCTTTTTAAGGACATTTAGATTTGGAACTTAAATAGAACATATGTATATTAGAATCATAGTTTGCATATAGACTATTCTCACAATTTACTTAAATTAAACATCAATAAACATCAATATCATAATTGGTATAAAAAAAATTATATTAAGTAAAATAGATAAAGTTTCTAAAATTATTAAAGTGAAACAGTTAGAGTTTCTAATATTATAAAAATCAAAATCAAAATTATAATAAGTGAAATAGCTAGAGTTTCTAAAATTTTAAAAATCAAATATAAAAGAATATTCTAAATTTAATATTTCATATAAAAGTAAGCTTCTAAATTAATATACTTAAAAATATTCAAGATGTTTTTAAAACAAGATATCATTTGATGTTTTTATATATATTTTTGTAAGTAATATTTTCTAATAAAAGATAATTATTTATAAAGATATATATTTTTTTTAAATGTTAAATTACTACACATAAAAACAAAGTTTCTAAAATTTAGAAAGTTAAGTATGAAAGAGCTTTAAGTAAATTTAATATTAAATATAAAAGTAAGTGAACCTAAATTAATATACTTAAAAATTAAAAATATTGAAAATCTTTTAAAAAAATTGATTTCATTGTAAAATATTTTTTCATAATAATAGAATAGAAATAAAACTATAAAGAATGAAAAACGAATGTTCTTTTAAAAAAGATGAATTAATGTATTTAAAATTAGAAAACTAAATAAAAATAAAATATCATAAATTTACTATTACACATAAAAAATATTCAACATTTTTTTAAAATTTGAAAACATTTCAAAAAGAAAAAATCATTCATATTCTATTTTATTCAAAATTAATATTTAATTAAATAAAAATTTTTATTAAAAAGTAATATATAATTAAAGAAACAATTTGAATTTTATTTTTTTTACTAAAGATTTTATTGTACAAAGATGTTGCAACTTAAATATAAACCTAATATAATGGTTTTTTCATAATAAGTGCACATCTAAAATTAATTTTAAATTACAAAATTAAATACAAATAAAATATAATAAAAGTTATATTACAAAGAAAAAATAAGTTTCTAAACTATTATATTAAAAACCAACAAATCTATCTTTAAAAATTAATTAGGGTTAAGGATCAATTACAATAGGGATAGGGATCAATTAGGATCAAGGTTCATTAAGAGATAGGTTTAGAGTTATCAATAAATTATGATTAGAATTCAATTATAGTTAAGGTTTGTAATTAGGGTTAAATTAGGGTTAGGGTTAAGGTAGGGTTCAATTAGGGTTAGGGTTAATGTAGGGTTCAATTAGGGTTAGGGTTAAGGTTGGGGTTACAGGATTAAGCTTCAAGTAAAAGTTAGGGTTAGAATTGGTGTTAGGGTTAAGACTCATCTAAGGTTAGGTTTAAGGTTTAGTTAGAGTTACACATAATATTGGCCAGAACACAACCCATAGGTTTAAGGAATATTTTTATTAAAAAGTAGTATATAATTAAAGAAACAATTTAAACTTAATGCTTTACTAAAGATTTTACTGTACAAAAATATATCAGCTTAAATATAAACCTAATATTAAGGTTTTTACGCTGAAAGTTATACAATGAAAGCAACGAGTGTAAACTTTTTGAAGTTGTATTGAAAATGATAGCAGGTGGAAGTATGTGCTGCTTTTGCTCCACAAAATCATCACCGTTTATTTTTTTAATGTAAACTTTGATATTTGAAATAAATATGAAGAATAATATTTAAATATAACTTTTATTCTAACTGTCTCTCTACATTGTATTTACTCCACTCAATGCATTTGATTTATTCTAACCATCTTTGGTTGCATTCTTTTTTGTGTTCGTTGCTGCATTTGATTTACTCCACTCAATGCAAGGAAATTAAAGCATGTTGCAGAAGTTGTTAACCATATATACTTCAAATAAAGATTTGAACTGATCACATTTCATCCCTCAAACATGTGAGCCACTTCCTAGTCTCAATATACATAATATTTGAGGATATAGGTAAAACAAATTGAGTTTATTTTTTGTAGATGTATGCTCTGAATTGAGATTAAATGGGATTTGGAGTCAGTTTATGTTATTGATTTTTTGACTGTATAACATGTATTCTTGTTGCATTTTGATTGCATTCATTTGTATCTTAATAGTAGTTTCCAATTGTATAAAGTTGTGTTCGTATGATTTATGAAGTGATGCTTGCTATTCGACTTCATTCCTGATTAATAGATAGTGTGAACTCATTCTTCTTATGTTGCTTCATGTCTAGATGAATCTATAATTTACCTTTTTTTCCCAGCCAATAAAGCCTAATTTTGCATTCGTATACAATAGAATCTTATTTAAGTATTCAATAAATCATTTTAGAAATAATTCTATTTATGAGCTCTTGTAGTTATTAGGCGTTTCCACTCATTTTGTGGATATCAAGAATGTCGCTCGATTTCACCATCTCAAGCAATGTGGAAGGGGATATCTTGTATGGAGAGGGCATAGCTGGAAACACACAATCTTGATTAAAGAATTTTAGGGTGCTGCAAGCTATAAGTTTCTTCTTTTACATTGATAGCATCTTGGTGTAATAAAGAAATATGTATGTATATTTATGATAGTAAGGTTGCAGTCTCTTCAATCAATAGTTGACGAATGTGAAATGTACATGTTTCTAGAGTTTGTATGTTTTTTAATAACCATGCTTGGTTTACCTATTTTAAGCCATAAAAGGGTGTGTTTTAGTCTTTTTATATTATTGTTATTCTTTATTGAAACATGCTCCTAACTCACATGTTCTTATCTACCAGGCTTTGTTCTATAAATTTTACTAAATTTATTATTTGAAGCCTCTCACCACCATACAGTTTCATGTTGTACGTATGGATAAAAATAATTGAAAGTCGTCTCCATAGTTTCTTTCACTATTTGCAGATTTTATATTTATGGTTACATCGCTTCTTCTTCACTATCATAATATTTTTGCAAGTTTCCTTTTAATGATCTATAATCCAATGTATATTTAGTTGTCTCTAAATTTTCGTTGTTTGCAACAAGTCTATACTTCTTGTGTGTTGAGAAACAACAAATAAAATCAATTATTAAAAGAAACCTAAAGAGTTATTCTCTTGGATGGTTTTCCCTAACTTAGAAATTAAAGCATTTTCAATGAATCCATTAGGTGCTTATTTTGGAAACATAGCTGCCAATATTTCCTAATTCTCTATTATTATTGTTAGCTTTGTGAATCCTACCCGCAAGGCTACAATAATAGTGTATCAAGTACTTTGGAAACATTTGACATGAAAATTTGATTTTTTCGAGGATTACATGTGAATGAAAATTCAGATTTATTTACCATCGATTCCTTACTCTTTTTCTAATAAAAAGGAATTATTACTTTAATAGCCTTAAGGCTTAGGAATAAAATAAAATCTTATCAAATCTTCTTAAGCAAAAAGTTCATGTTAATTTTCATAAAGAAAAGAGGGATAGATATTATTTCACCTTCTAAGATACCTCTTTATTTAAATTTTATTTAGTAAAATGAATAAATATATTTATTATATAATATTAAATATTGAAGTAATTACTTTAAAAAATAAATAGTTAATAAAGTAAAGTAATTATATTTAAGTTGAAAAGTAATCATTAATTATATTTAATAAAATATTTTTAAAGGAAACAAATTTAAATATGAGATTTATGTAGAAGGTTGAAGTTTAAAAAAAAAGGAATATGAGTGTAGTTATCATTGTGAGTTTTAAGCGTTAATCTACCTCCACTTAAAAATCTTATAACGGTGACAAAATCCTTGCTTCTCATGTATGTATCGGTAAGAAATTTAGTACCTTGGGCTTATTGTATGAACAAAATGATTTTGAGGACTTTTTAGTATGACTTCTTAGATTTAAATTTTTTTCTATAAGTGCTTTGTGTAGCCGTTAGGGTCATATTTTATTTTCTTAGAAACTACTAGACAAGATATTATGTGTGGAGGGTGTACGCTTCTGTATAAGGAAGCCAGAGGGTGTAGAGGAAAACATGTGTGCCCTAAATGTTAGGGGGTAGGGTTTGAGCAAATTGAATTCGAATGGGGTATTGGGTGACAAGTGAAATTGTAGGACTGACTTCTTTGCTCTCTGGGTATTTTTGGTATTTTTGAACAATACTGGAAATTGAGAAGTCACTGGATTGACATGAAAGTAGCAACTGATTAACTGGCTGAAGATTCCAAATTTAAATCTTCCAAATGTATTTTCTTAATAATTTTAATTGATTTAAGATAAATAAGTGTTTGTTTGTATAGAATACATCATATAATTTAATAATTTTTAAAGTGTTTGTTTGGATATTCCACTTTTAGTCCGAGTTATATGAATTTTAACTTTGACATGCACATCTTAGTGTGATGATCAACTATTTGGGTGAGCCAAGAGTTAGTGTCCAACCATTTCAAAGTTTGGGTTTTCCATCTATATTTTTTCAAACTTGAAAGACACTCTTCTAGGGAATTTGTCCTTGTCTATGAGCCAATAATCTGAATCAACTTCAAATAGGGTTACAATTAGGGTTAAAATAGCTTTATATGGTTAGGGTTAAACTTCTATTTGGGTTAAGGTTCAATTGATTAAAAATAGGTGCCTTAAGAAGGATATCTCTCGGCGTACTTTACATATATTTTTTAAATATAGGTATGCTAGTTATACTTACATACACATTTCGAATAATTAATATGTAATAAGTTTATATATACAATATATTAGCTATTCATATCATATTTTGTAAAAAAATGTGTACAATTTATAACATATCATGATATTGACAATAAATTTTATAAATATGATTTTTTGGGTGAAGCCACAATAGTGGTTTACAATTCAAATGAGGAAGGAAAACTCACAAAAAATGACCCCAAGGCAAAAAAAAATGATTTTAGGGGTTCATACGAACCTTCTTGTTCGACCGAACCAAAAAGGGGTTCGCTCAAACCAGGGTTCGACCGAACCCCTTTGAATTTTGGCTGCCCAAAAAAACATTACAATGCATGGGAAAGGGTTTCAAGAAAACCTCTTTGAAGGGGTTCACTCGAACCCCTATGGGTTCGAACGAACCCCCTTATCCCTAATCCCCCATCTAAGACACAAAAATACCCTAGATTTTGGCACTTCGGAGCTTGGGTTGAGGATGAAAATGGAGGAATATTCACAAACAAAACTAGAATCAGGCAGTCCTTAGAATGAGCTATCCAACGAATATAATTTTAATATATTTTGGTTTTATTATGTATGTGTTTTTTTAGTTTTATTAAACATAGGTTTTTCACCGAAAATCAAGCTCTCTATTTTGCACATGTGGAAAAATAGCAGATTATCAAAATTAAAATTTTAAAAATATGCTGAGGCTTGGTATTGCTGTCCTTGATCCATTAAAAAAAGTAAAATTGAATTTCAATTCATACAAAAAAAGTTATGTTGTATACAGTCCACCTATGTCTGAATTGCAATTGGTTTGACTTTGAAACTTGATTAAGGAAAAATATTTAATAAAAAACTATAAGACCAAATGGAAGTGCTAGATATCATAGTTACAAATCTAAATTTTAAAAAATTATAATTTTATCCTTCATACAAAAAAATTTATGTTGTGTATAGTGAGCATCACTTTTTAAAAATGTTGTTTTATGGAAAAAACTAGTTTTCGTGGGAGATGGAAAAAAAGTGCAATCTAATTCCAAAAATTTTGAAAAAAATATTTTTATAATCTATAGACAAAATGTGATGAGACTCTAGTTTGCATCATCTTTAAATTCCTCACGGTTTATCCGCTATAGGTTCCCAACTATGAAGATTTAGTTTAAAATAATAATTGCAGTGTCCAGTTTGGCCCAAAATTGTAAACCACTATTGTGGGATCACCCTTTTGTAAAATGTACTTTATTTATCAACCATTTTAAATCTAAAAAATAGTTATTATAATAATAATAAAAAAATTCTAATTAAATAATTAACAAACATGTACAATAATTTAAACATTTTTTCAGTTTCTAAGTAATTAATTAAGTTTCTATAATTACAAAAACCCCACACCATTATGGGTCATCTGCCTTACTAGGCCTATTAGCTTGTAGTTTGAGCAATAGAGATGATTATTAAATATCAAAAAGGTAAAACTTGTACCATTTAATAAGAAGGTGTTGAAGCCCTCTCCCTTATTACGGCTAGTAGTAGATTCTTCATTACCATAGTGAACTCCTCCATCTCAGTAAGATCCACCATTTCTCCTGGTTTTCTCCGCCATTCAAATTTTTGAACCAGTGTGGCCACAATAAGCTCAACATGGATCATGGCCAGTCCTAATCTGGGGAAAATCCTCCTCCCCATGCCAAACAACATCATCTTGATCTCCTTGCTTCCCATCATATCCACTTCTTCCTACATAAATATTTTGGGTATGAACTCCACAAGATTCTCCCACTCTGTTGGATAGTTTCCCATCAACCGAACACAAAAATTCACAAGCGCCCCCACAGGGATATCATACCCCCAAGACTAGAGGCTTCCGTAATGACATGCAAAATAACGAACTTCCCAGGGGGATGTCGGCGCAACACCTCCTTCACCACCGCTGCCAGATATTGCATTTGAGAAAGCTTCTCCTCTTCCACCAAGTTAGCCCCTTCCTTACCAACAACGCCTACAATTTCCTTGTAAAGCTTGGTTTGGACATGTGGATGTTTTACCAAGTTAGCCATGTGAAAATTTTGTTGCAGTTACCGATTATTAATCTCCTATCTATAAATATTATTTGAGTGCCAAAAATTAATTCACAACAAATACTAAAAAATAATACAACTGCAACTTCACAAATAAAACTCACAGGAATAGAAAAGAAAACATGCAAAATAATAAACACAATATTTTTGGTCAAATTGTCCCTAGAAAAACCCCAGAGGGAAAACCAGTATTGCAGATGGGGAATTATATTAATCTTCAGCAAATCAAGAGATACAAAAACTGCTTACCTCTTGTTGAGAAAACTCCGGCAATATTCTTCCCTCAATTTCTCTTGCTGAAATTCCACTACTGCTGCCTCCAACACTATCACTGTGCCCTTGCTATCACTACAAGACTATTTGATCTCACTGCAAATCTTTTTACAACTGTGTATTTGCATATTTTCCAAATGCCCTTTTAAATTATTCTCATTGGAAAACCAATGGCCATGATTTAATCTCAATCAATGGCTAAGATTAATTAGACTCTAACAAACCCTAACTAATTGGATTCTCCAAATGCCCATTGACCCCCTTTTAAACTATTCTCATTGGAAAACCAATGGCAATGATTTAATCTCAATCAATGGCTAGGATTAATTAGACTATAACAAAACTAACTAACTAGATTCTCCAAATTCCCATTGAACCCCTTTTAAACTATTCTCATTGGAAAACCAAAGGCCATGATTTAATCTCAATCAATGACTAAGATTAATTAGACTCTAACAAACCCTAACTAACTGGATTCTAGAAGTCTCTAGAGGAATCAATTATTTAATTAAATAATTAAATATCTGGACCTAACTAACTTCTTTCTAGAAGTCTCAAGAATTAAATAATAATTCTTGGAATTGGAGAAAACAATTATCCGAACTACAATAAATTAACAAGCCATAATTCACTGTATTGTGGTCAATGTGGTGTCTGTGCCAACGTTAATGAACTCTGAGCATAGAGTCACCATCTCTTCATCGGTCAAACATCTCTCATCATCAACGATGAGAGAAAACAGAGAATCCACATACGCCCTGCAATCTTCGCCCTTTCCCTCCGCAAAATCCGTCTGACGCCGGTTAATAAGCGTAACTAGTGTCTCCAGTTGACAGCGGTGGATCCCCTGTATCTGCTCTTGCCACTTCCTAAAGAAAACCTTGAGAATTGGAAATGTGTCCTCTAACTTTACACCTGCACCACTGAGAAGCAATTCTCTCAAAATGCCCTCCACCTCTCGGATTGCCTTCTCCTCCAGTCGTAATCAAAAACACATGTAGAGCACTATGCAAAAGGCCGCGTACCTCACATGCTCTATCACTTTTATCGTGCCTTTATTTTGCGTGGCCTCACTTTTCAAACCCTCCATGAGCACTTCCATACTCCACGCTCTGCCCCCTCGGAAGGACTTCAAGGCAGTCGAGCTGAGGGTTTCGCTCACCAAATTTCAGTGGAAGGTTCGCCACACTGGACCGTAGGTGGCAAAATTTATGTTCATCTAGTTGCTAGAGAAGAGCTTTCGGTAGCCCTTGGCGCACGATCTGCTGGAAAACACAAAACCCTTTTGTACGAGAGCCTCGTGGGAAAACTCATGACTTTCTACAATAATCATCAGTTGAGGCCTGAATCTGATCGTGAAAATTGGACCGTATTTTCCATGGGATTTTTCTATATAATCCTAAAAGCTTTGGTTCGAGAGCTTAACCTGTACTAGGTTGCCAAGAATAGGCCATCTTGGAGGACTCAGAGGCAGATTAGATCTAATCTTGTACTTTACTAGGAGTAGCAGGGGGATCGCTAAAAGCAGAACAAGATATACAAATGAATCCATGCCCAAGGTTGCTAGAAATTTGATCATGAGGCTCATTTTTTGAAATCTATAATCATATATCCAATTATTCCAGTCGATTCCAAACCGACGAGATTTCCTAGTTCCCTGATGGTTCCAATATTTTGCAGGGGTTTGAAACTTTCATTCCTTATCTGGACTGACGAGAGCAGTTCGTTTATGGCATGGAATTCTTGGAAATAATGGCTGTGGGATTTTCTTATGCACGAGGCTAGTAGAATGCTACCGTTCTAGCTTAAATGGATTTTATATTTTGACAGGAAGACATTCATTCAGATTTTTTAATTCCATTGAATCAGTCATTGTATGTGCAAATTGATTCTGAGAACTTGGAATCTTTGGTTGCCATGATTTGAATGAAGCAATTTAAAAAAAAAAAAAATCATAAATGTTGTGGGCCCCTTTTTCTTATATAAACTTTTGAAGGTATTCGGTCCAAATTCACTATCGGACAAAATAATTAAACAATAACGTATGTTCAGGGTTTAGAATTTCAAGTTGATATGCAAAATTAAATGTGGAATGAAATAAAAAGAATGTGATTTTTGGTTTAAAATTTGATGGGTATCCAATTTTAATTATTATATTTAATTTTTAGTTTAAGGGCCTATTTTTTCCATGATGATCCTACACATACCCTCATAGAAAATTTGCAAAGTAAAATACAAGATAAGTTTACCATGATGAAATTCCCATCCTTTATGCACTTCTGTACTTCCCTTTGTGATTATCAAAATTCGATTAGTAGTCGAGATACAAAATCCACCTCTAACTGTACTGAGAAGTTTGAGTCTGCAAACCAAAAAAATTCCCAACCTTTTAGAGAATAGAATAAAGTCTTCCTTCAATTCAATCCCCCTCAACAAACAACTCAGAATTTCAATAACCAAATAGTTTTTGTTAAAGCCATGATACCCTTTAGCTATGGGGACCCAAAGAGATAATTCAATCCCTCACCTGATACCCTTCACAATGCAATGTCACAAATTTTAGAACAACAAATGATTACCTTGCTTCACATTAAAACACTCGATCCGAATGTTAGAACCCAAAAAATTCATTAACAAACCCTAAGGTTTTCCCATTTAAATTTAGTATTTTCCATCAAAATATTAAATTTGTATTCATTTATACCCTATACTTTCCTTTACCACCAATCAAAAAGGCTAAAAAATGACTTATATCCTATACCGCTGCCCTAAAAACTTTCAAATTTTCTCCCTACCGCTTACCACAAATAGCCTTCAAACAGTTTGTAGTTGTGCGGTAGAGGATCAGCCTAGGGGTCATCAAACAACCATCGCTATACCACACACAGTAAAATCTATACCCACGGTAACGCAATAAACAAGGAAACCCTTACTGCTATACCGTGGAGGGTAGTCTTAGGGTTTGTGGTGCTGTGGTAAAGGGGAGCAAGTAGCGGAGGTAGCAGTCAATGGGGTCAGCAACAATGAGGTGATGGTGAACAGTTAGCGGCTACTACGGTACTACTGGTAGATAAGCCAGTGATCATGGTAGCGGAGTGAAAAGTTATGGATGAAGGTGAGGGTGAGGTAACTGGTGAAGACACCTACTGCGGTACTGCTGGCGGTCAAGCCAGTGACTGCGGTAGCGTGGTAGAACACAGGTAAGCGGTGAGCCATCGGTCAAAACAGTTTACCATAGTATCGCAAGGAGTCATTTAACAGACCATGGTAGTGCAGTGGCGATGAAGTTGACAACAAATTTGAAGACCGCGATACCACTAGGAGTCTACAAAATGACCGCGGTGATAGTTGTAAATGGTTAGCAGTTAGTGAGTAAGCAAAATATGTTCACCGCGCAACTGCCAAGGGTCTAAACATAGAACGCGGTAGCGCGGTAAGGAGTGAATATTGAGCGGGGAAAATATTGAAGGAAAATAAAAATTTGAACTATATCAAAATATTTAAATTGCCAACAAGGCAACTTATTTAAATATTTCATTTCTATCAAAATACAAAATGGTTATGGCAGGTAAAATGAAAAGTTGTGACTGTTGAGTTGTGCTGTATAAATATTTGAGAAAAATAAGTCATAGGGGTTCGAGAAGTGGGGATTTTTTCCACTATAACAACAGAACTAGGATAAAAGCAATGGATGGTTCTTCTTGAAATTGGTGTAATGGGGTAGACATTCTCAAACTGGTGCAATTTTTTTTCGAGTTCGTTTGTTGAGATGACATAATTTGTGAATTTCTTATCTGGTTGTTTCCAATTAGAATTTCTTAAATCATTTAAATCAGAATAAAAAGGATGTATCTAGTTTATCATGGTGCAATTTTCTTTTTGTGTGATTTGATTTATAGGTGTTTGCAAGGTTAGAAATAAATTCTTTAAATCAAGTCATAGTAATTTTGGAATTTAGGTTGGTTGTTTAAAGAAGAATCTGGTAGGAAAATATTCAAGAGTAATTTATGCAAGCCATAAATTGGGTGAAATAATATGCTAGTCATAGAATTTCATATTTTAAATATGCTCAAAAGTTTGAATTAAGATTGGATAGGGAAACACCCTAGATCCTTGTTATTTTTTACTCCATTTCCCAACAGATAGGAGGCACTGATCAACAATATCCCAAAGGATAAAATTCCTAACAAATAATATATTCAAAACTTTTCTTTTATGCAGTAGGATTAGTTGTAATATTTTTTTCTATTCACCACCTTTTGCTATTGTGGGTAGACTATTTCGCAGGAAATTCATTTAAATATGCATCATTCATTAGGTTCGCCTGCCTTGGTCTAGCAGAACCTAAAGAGAAGAAGGTTCAATTGCATCAATTGGCCTTGTATGTTGGGCAAAAGCGTTTTGAGAGCTTGGCAACCTCTCGTGGTTCAAACCTGCATTTTTGAGACCCAACACCCAATAAGCCTCTATCTCTAAACTTTAAATCAAATGCTTATTTCCATTATCACTGAAAAAATGGACATGACACAAAACATTGTAAGCGTCTTAAACATCTTATGCAAGACCACATTGATTTCAATTGTCTTCCTGTTGGAGGTGCTAATGATCAAGGAAATAAGTCTATTGCCCATCCTAACCAAAACTTGCATTTTTTAACCAATCCTATGACTAATCATAACATTTCACTTATCAAAGCTAGCAAAACTACAAAGAATGATGTGGGTATGTGTAGGATCATAATGGGCCAAAAAGTGGCGATATGTAAGCCATATGATGGTCCATGTGGTTGATGACATGTTTTTAACCCAAAATTGATGAAAAGAAAAGGGTTTTTAGAGGAGATTCTCATCTTTCCACCAATATAAATTATGCTTTACTTTGAATTTAATAAATAATTATTATTTATTTTTTATTAGAATTACAAATAAAGTCATAATTGATAGGATGATTAAAAAAAATCTATAACTTTTAAATAGTATCACATTTTTTGAATCTGAAACATGCGTCATATTCTATGCTTTGTATACTATAGGATTAAAAAAAAAAAATTTGAATTTCATGAAATTTTGTCCAAGTTAAGATGGTTAGACAGACGAGCTTTTATATTTTTTAAAAGTTGTAATAAAAAATTCATAATTAATTATTTACTTGGAAAAAAATTATAAACAAATATGCATCACATTGGGACATGAGTCCTCTACTTATAGCTAAAATATTATAAAAAAATATTATCATTTTATTATGGTTAGGGTGGTCAGACAGACACCTACTTCTTATTTTTACCCTGAAATTTAAATACTACATTGAAATTTCAAATTTTCACCAAATAGATTATTTTTTTTAAAATAAAGGTCTAGTAGTTTAGAAACTACATTCAATTTTCTACAGATTCTATTTTTACATTTTTTTCAAATAATATAGATAACTTATTCAAATTGTTACATCAAGTTGTCTAACTCTGATTTTTTATCTTTTTATTGCCACTTAAGGGCCTATTTTTTCCATGATGATCCTACACATACCCATGTAATGAATGTTTATATGGATGATGATAACAATTATTTTATTCAACATGATACTATAGATAATTCTCCTATGGATGATATGGTCGGAGTGATAGATGCTATTCCTCGTAAGGGCCAAACTAAAAATCCTCTTGAAATTGCTTTCTCTTCTAAGGATATAATTAAACATGCACCTGATGGTCCTCTTTATATAGTTGGTCACATCTATGATAAGCCCACTAATTGGATACTAATAGATCTCGTATGTGGAGAGAATGTGATCACTAAGGAATTCTTACTTTTGCATGAGCTCTATCAATATATATATATATATATATATGATAAACTGAAAGCATGGATCAAGACACATAATGTTTTCACTTGCCCTATGATGGGATCAATCACCTTACCATTGTAAATAGGACTAAAAACATTAGATATTTCATTCTCCATCATCCCATAGTCAAACCAATTTTGTGTGAAGCTAGGCTATCCTTGGCTTCACTCCATGAACGCAGTCCCTTCAGTTGTACATAAATTCTTAATGATTCCCTTTGACAATGGAATTTTCACCGTCTACCATTGTGGATTTAACCCTTTGTCCTCCCATGGAAATTTTTCCTTATATTTATTTTGTTTTGAGCCTAGAGAACTTATAAGACCACGAGAATTCTTCTTTTTCCTATCCTATCAAAAATTCAAGGCCAAGAAAATAGTAGAATTACCCCTCTGAAACATGGCTCAACCAAGGACAGAGCCTACCATCCTTGAAAAAACCATGATTGAGCCTAAAAAACTTCTAAACAACCAAGACCAACCTAAGATAGAAACTTCACCTATTCCTACAAAAGACCAAGGGACAGCAAAAACAATCATATCACACCTCCTAGAATAAAACAAGTTTACAAAGTCAAAGAGAAAGAGGTGGAACAACCTCTTGTGGATCATTTTGTTCTTCCCCTCAAGGAAGAAAAGAAAACTATGGTTGATCAACCCGATCCTACACAAACACAACTTGAAAATAAAACCAAAAGAAATAGAGGAGCTAGAGAGCGTAGGCATAGACGTTGTGCCCTTGCTCAGAGGTTAATTGAATAAAACAACAAAGAAAATCAAAATCCAAACTTGACTAAAGAAATGCATGACGAGCCTTCCCCTTTGTCGAAACAAAAAGATTCCATAATGCAATAACAACAAGAGTTGATCCTTCTTTATACATTATCATTTTATATCCTATCGTGATTAAATTAGATGATGATGGGGAAGTTGCTAAAAATTGACGAAGAGGTGCATAATGAATTGAACACATTGTTTTCCTCTTCCATGCACTTAAATGATAATTATCCTAGGAAGAGTGTTGAAATTGGTAATGAACCTAATTTGACACTTTCTACTGTCCCTTTAGCTAGTTTTCCACCCTTTCCATATGGTAAACATGACTAGGATGCAAACACACTGCTTTAGGTTGACTCACATTTGCCTTACTAGTCTTTTGCATTTTTTTTTTTCTTTTTTGTGTGATTGCATGTGCATATTGTGATCCCCCGTGGAATTATGTTTGATGTATCTCTCTCTCTTTGTGACATTCCTCTATTTGTACCTTCATTCTTCTTTATGCCATACATATTTTTTCTTTTTCTTTGTCTTGTGTTTTCCTTTTGGGGATGACGCAAGGCATTGAGACATTCAAATCTCTTCCATGTCGACCCAAAAGGTTTTTCTTTATATTTTTCATTTGTCTTGTGTTTTCCTTTTGGGGATGATGCAAGGCATGGAGACATTCATGTCTCTTCCATGCTGACCCAAAAGGCTTTTGTTTATTTTTTTTTTCTCTTTGTGTCATTTTTTGAGTTCAATGTGTATTTGGGGAATGATGATAGTTTTGAGCTATCTTAAAAACATTCTAGCAAGAACATATTGACCCCAAATCTATAGATCCCTTATGTGTTTTGTGTTTTCTTTTTTGGGGCAACCCCTCTCTTTTCTTTGCATGACGTAGCTTCACTTGGAAACATATGACTTTCCAAGTTAGCTCTCATTTCTTCTTTATTGTATTTATCATTTGATACTTTAAAGGAATTTCTCACTATATGGTGTTTAGAAATTTATTTAAAGTGGGGGGCATACATTGGCATTATTCTTTTGCATTTTTATTTTCTTTCATGGTTCATGGTGCAGTATTTTTACTTTCTGTGATGTATTTTTCGCTTTGTGGATGACATTGGGTGTGATTTCCTTTAAGAACGTGATCTATCTTAGCATATTACATTCCTCTTAGTGGCTTGATGTGATATGTTACATCCCCTAAGTTGTGAATCTTCTATTCTTTGATTGGTCCTCTCTTGGAGACATTAGGCACAATGTTCCCTAAATTAAAGGCCTCACATGAACTAAGCAAGACTCCTTTGAACATTCCTTATTGTTGTATTTTCATTTTTCAATTATATGGCCACCTTGCATAACACTTTGCATGCCTGTAGCATACAAAGTTGTGCTTTCCTCATGAAGCTCGAAGTTCATTGTTCATGAGCTCCAAGTATACAAATTTTTGCTTGCCTCGTGAAGCTCAAAAACTATTTTTGTGTGGCACCTTATCAAAGTTATCAGGAGGTATAACTTCAAATGGTATGGTTTGATGGGAAGCCAAAAAATGGCATGACTGTACCTTACCCACTCGCACATGTGTGTGACCACATATCACCCTTCTATGTATGTATCTCACCTTCTTGGATTTATCACCCAACGAACAACCTGAAGTTTTGTTGCCTTAGAGTGAGTGTGCATTTTTTGAGAAACAACCTAGATCTGATCCACATCATGATGGAAAAATGGTCGAAGCTTGATCCCCCCATTTTTTCTTAAAATTTTTCTCCTCTCCATGTCTTTGGTAGTGTATTCTTGTGCCTCGTTGTTGCCCTTTATATTAATTTCATGTGTGTTCTTTTGTGCCTATGTTGATTTTCCACAGGACCTTGGTCCTGAGGGCTTGTGTAACCCTCTTGATCATAGCCGTCCTATCTTACCAACATTGGTGCATTTTAACCCCTCTTGATCATGATCATCCTATCTTACTAGCATTGGTGATTTTTTTCTACTTTAGTGTGAGTCGCAAGAAATTTTCTCCTCTCACTAAAGTGGGGGCTAGATGTAATGATGGAAAAAGGTCCCCCTTAACTTGGCCTTGACTTAGTGTTGTGATGTGTCTAACATATTCACATTAGGTCTTGAGCCCTTGTGAACTAAATGAGCTTATTTATGACTTACTTGCAGTGTTTTAAAGTGTTGTAACACACTTTCACATTTTTCTACGGTTTTATTTAATAATTGGACTTTCTTATGCTTTAATTGGCCTAATTTTTCATCCACAAGCCTCATTTAATGCATCTTTTCAAGGATAATCGTGAAACAAATAAACATCCAATCATAATTTAGGTGTTTTCAGCTTGTGTGGCCCAGATTTAGTGATTTGGGACTCATTCACCACCTTTGGTGAATAAGTCCCACTTAGATTTTTGGGTCCCAATCTTGGTTTCACACCTTTATAAGTATTTTTGAAAATGGTCCCATAAATTATGCCTAATGGGACTCATTTTCCACCTTGGGTGAATGTTTCTCGTGTGGCCCAAAATCAAAATTAATTCAAATTCTTGCCGGGATTTTGTCCTTCTAGATATGATGTTGGCTTGTAGTGTTGTAATTTCAAGAATTCATGCATAATTAAGTATAAATATAAGTTTCTTTCACTCATTTTGCTCCTAACAAGGAATCAAGTGATCTAGCAAGTTGAATGAGAATTCTTATAGCAAGTTGAGCTCACAAGAGAATTCAAGAGAAGATTATCAAGCATTCTAGAGAATTATTCAAGCATCAAGCATCATGCCAAAGATTTCATGCATCATGTTTTTTTTTAGCTAACAATTGTGATGTAGGGTTTTCATGATTCAAGCTAACATTTTATTCAAGATCTATCCTATTCAAGAAAGAGTCAAGATCTACATCCATTGGATCCATTTCATACATGTTTGCAACCTCTTATTGCTAGGGTTTGGTTAGGTGCAACATCATATTTTTTTCATTCATCATTCTTCATTCCTATTTCATTCTATTTCAAGGTTTGATTACCAAAACAGGGTTTGACCAAGGAAAACTCATATCCACTAACAAAACAACATTTTACCCTCTCTTTAGTGTGTGATTTGCAAGTTTAGGTTGAAGACACATTATGGAGCAATCTTGGAAAAAAATTTCAAAGTGCCTAAAGTTGTTAAAGTTGTCACCTTACATTGGAGAACACCTATAGGTTGATTTACAAAGATTCAGATTCAGAAACTTGAAGAATTAGGTTGAACAGACTGAGAAGATCGGATTCAAATCCTAGAGTTTTATAAAATCCTAACTGGATTGATTTTCCACTTCGAGCGAATGAGTCCTAGTTCAAGTCAAAATTCAGATTTATGCAGATTTGGATACCCATCTGCTAGATTCTTGTTCCTGCACAGAAACCTAGATCTTGGATTGATTCACCCAACTTATTGAATGTGGGTGAAAGCACAAAGTTGGGTCCATGAAACATGGAAGTTTTTTCCTTAGCCAAAAAAATGAAATCGGCTAAGCAAAAACGGGATCCCGATTTTTAAGAACGGGATCCCGAGTTATACAAATCGCGATCCTGTTATGGTTCGGGATCCTGAGCCTGAATCAAAAATGGGATCCCATTTGCTAGAGGGTCCCGAACTGGCAGAGAGGAAACGGGATCCCGATTCTTAGAAATCGGGATCCCGTTATTTACAAACCGAGATCTCATTTTCTCTCTGCCCGTTCAGGACCCTCTAGCAAACGGGATCCAGCTTTTTAAAATAGCGGGATCCCGTTTGCTAGAGGGTCCCGAACCAGCAAAGAGGAAACAAGATCTTGGTTTGTAAATAATGGGATCCCGATTTGTAAGAATCGGGATCCGGGTGGGTGCATGGAAATGGGTACAAATTCCGTGGACACCCTAAAAAAAAAAGTTGAAAAGCATAACGTGAGCGCATTATAACGCGCTCGCATTATGTCTTTTGTTAAACCTAGGAAAGTTCCCTTCGGCCAGAAATACAAAGACATAACATGAGCGCGTTATAACGCACTCGCGTTATCTTCTGTTAAAAGCAAAAAAACAAATGCAAATATCTCATTTGCATTTCGACTGGTTTTTTTGCTCCACCCGCGGCCAAAAACCCCAAATATCATGCTCGCGTTCTAGGAGAAGAATTTCTTCACCAAAAATCCAAATTTCTTCACAACAATGGCGCCACGACGACGAGGAGCTGTAAGAGGTAAGGATTCTATGCTTTTTGTTTTGAATTTTCTAGTTTTAGGTTGAATTTGATATCTATTTATTTGATTTTTTAGAAGATGCAAATCAACCTGCAAACCCTCAAAATCCTCAACAGGAGGACCAACCAAATCCTCAAGATCAAAATCAACCACAACATCAACCTCCTCCACCAATCACTCAACCCCCTCCTAGCACTCAACAAAATTTAATGAGTGAAATTGAGAACAAAGAAAAATAAATTGAGGATTTGATCAATAGGTTGAGTGATCCAAATGGTTCAACCACAAAAAGAATGACCCTAGAAAATTCATTGAAAGATATGTTAACAAACGTAGATTCAATTAGCAAACAAATAACTGGATGGGAAGATAGAGGCAGGCAGCTAGGGAGTATTATGCAAACAAACTATCATACAAGGATGTGAAAGATTTAAAAATAACAAAAGGTGATTTGTGTTCATTATTCACCGACCCACGCACAAATCAATATCTTACCCTCAATGCGAAGAGGTTACTTATCCATTGGTGCCACCACCAACAAATGAAGGAGCGGTTTTATGATAGGTGGTACATGGTCTTCAATTACCCAACGTGCAACAATTGCGAGGTCCTGCAATATTTCCTTAGGAAACTATACAGTGAGTTCATATTCAACAAAATCCCAAATTATTTTGATAGGAGGGATTTCTAGGGGAGAGGTGGGGGGTCAGCTCAGGATAGACCTAGTGCACAGCCGGATCCTACATGGCAACGTAACGAGCTCTCGCTAGGCCACCTCATGAGCACATTGTTATGCCTTTCGTCATGAAGGAAAGTGCTGACGTAGAGACATTACAGGAAATCAGCACTTTGACCCAGAGTGTCATCCATCATACTAGCCCTATTCTACAGTGCCATCCAAGGGAGTCTTCTAGTGGTGGTCTTCGAACACATGTGTGTCAATCTTGCGGGGCTACTTGTTCACATGACCCCACCGACCCTCAGGAGACCAGTACGCAGGATCCATCTGCAACTATGGAGATGGAGAGGGCAGCTAACATTTTGCATGAGGCATATGGCATTGATAGTCAGGTAAAATTTAGTTCATGTGTTCATTGAATTTAATTATTAAATTTTGATTTTGAAACGCAAGATTAACTAAAAATGTTTTATGATTTTAAAAAAATTGCAGGGTCACAGTGTTGAGACTGGATACACCGCCCCCCCACCAACCTATTTTTGTAGTACACCTATTGCTAGGGTATGTAACTAGTAAACAATTATAAGTTTATTGCATATTAATGGCATTGTTTTACGAATGGTAATTTAATATGCAATTTTGGATGTTGAACAGACTAATATTGGAGGTTTTGATGGAACACTTCCCAGTGGCGGTGGATTTACTCAAACCTTCACGCAGGTAATAGAATAAAGATTTTAACTAATGAATCAAGTACTTAATAGATTTGTGTAGTTTATGTATGCACATCGTTGATTACGTTGAATAATTTGTTGTTTTATTTTCAGTTGTTGCGAGACGATACACCTCTGAACGTGATGAGGGCAATGGATATTGGTGTGACATCTGCTATACAATCCTCGATGGCTCTGACAGAAGAGGTATGAGGAAAATTAGTAAATTTTAATTTACATTTGTTGTTATAGATGTTAGTTAGTGAGAAATCAAACCATTATTGATTCATGTAGTTTTTGTCTATTTGCATGGTTTATACAGGGCTTGAGCACACCTGAGCATGGGCATGAGGATATTTCCCTCATGGAAAGAGATCGTGAGATGGCTGTAAGTGATTATTTTGTCAAATATATCATTTTTTATAATGTAATTTCTATATATTCATGTCTTTACTTCTTATTGTAACAGTTAAAACTTCACCATGAACTAAACCCTAGGAGGAGTAGCAGGAGCACTCCATGAGCGTAGCAAAAATGAGTGACAAACCTATCGCCATCCGAGCGAAAAGGAAAGGGAAAGATTTTATTTCCTGGGCATGGAGAGCAATGACTTTTGATTCCAGAGTCCTTTATTGTATGCCTGCATGGCAGTTTTGTACATATTTTTTATTGGACATATTTGACATTGTATGCCTAGATGGCATTCTCGTAAGCCTACATGGCTATTTTGTACATATATTTCATACTTATATCGACATATATTTATGTATGCCTACATGGCTATTTGGTTAATACAAATATCTTTTTTCGATGCCTATCCATATTTGCATTCTAAATTGATGGTTCAATAGATATGAGTTACATATATTCAAGTGTATACTTTACAACTTACGTGTATACTTTGTGACTTACGTGCATTCGAGTGTATACTTTGTGGCTTACATGTTTTCATGCATATACCTTGTATTCATGCATATACTTTGTTTTAATTTGTGTATACTATGTATTCGTGTGTATACTTTTTGAGGCTTACATGTTTATGAGTACTTGTAGCTTCCCTTATTGACATGTACATGTTTGACTTATTCACGTGCATAATTATTAATTGGTTAGCCCTAGCATTGATCTATGTCATCCTCAATGCATGATCCTTGAGATGGAGTAAGTACACCCTCAAGGTCAAAATGAGTTTCACATGCATTCTTCATAGGCTCATTTTGGTAGTGAAATCAAAACCTCTTGCATCATTGAAATGAAAAAAAAATTCCTTCATAGCAGGTCTGAAGCCATTATCATTCTCCATCAGTTCTTCATGTATCCACTCCCCATTAATGGTTGTCTCATGACCTTCATCAAACCAAGCACTTATCTCATTTGTGATAGAAGAAATGTATGAAGATTTATCTTCCTCCTTATGAACCATTCATTATCATGAGAGATGGGCTCTTATGAACCACTACTGATGAATCATGGGTCAATGAGTTTGACTTGTAAAACTACACGATTGAATCCTGATAGCAATATCACAATATTTATATATCTAAATGTGTTATTTCCTTCTAGCTAAAATTTGTGCTTATACTTATGTGATTGATGTATGTTTGTGTATGGGATCATAGTAATCTCTATTTGATGATGCTATTGTGTCTTTAAGGTTTATTTATTAAAGGGTTCATGAAACAAGTTTTAAATCCTTACAAATCTTTGAATTTCTTAGGTTTTTCTATTTGTCGAGTCTGGGCTCCGAGCCCGAGTCCAAGTCAAAAAATGGCTTGTCAAGTCTGAGGCGAGTCCTAGTCTTGTAACACTGGTGTGAACACATCGAGGAATAATGTATATGCCGATGAAGAGAGAACGCATCCTTGTTTCCAAACAAAACATTTATCCCTCAAGAGAACTCTTGCTCTTCCCAAGACCTATTATCTAGTCTTCCTAGGGTATTCCTCTCTACCCTACTAAGGGATCACTCCTAAACCCCTCTCACCATGTAAGACTCTCCACCAATTTCAAATTCTTCTCCATCACTCCCAATCCACCACTAAGCTTCCTTGGGCTCCACACTGACCCAAAGTGTCCTAACCACTCCAGGGCTAGGGAAGGGTATCCTAGTTGTCCCTTTGTTGATTTTCCTCCTCATTGATCCATCTTATTGGATTCTTTCACTTTTTACCCATCGCTTTCTTGAAAAACTCAATTTTAGGCCTTGTAGCCTTTTGCCCCAATTTGGCCTCCTAGAACCCGTTTTCTTGACTTTTCTCACAAACAGTCTTAACAACCCCCAAATGTTTTTGTAGATTATTTCTTTTTACCATCAAGGCTCCAATATTTACCAGGCCTTAGGTCCTACAAGTGTCCGTACATATGATTGTCCTCAAACCCCCTATTTTTAAGGGTTCCTAGGGTTTTTGGCTCTTTTTCCTTCTTTGACGGCTTCAACAACCTCATCAACTCTCCTCCTAGTGCACACATGACTGAGATACATGTGCCTACACTCCCATACTATTTATTGGCACAAACCAATCCATTTAGCAACTCTCCTTGCTGCTATCCTCTCCAAGCTACTAGCCAGAATGCACTTGCACTCGCCTAGTGCTTGATGATTTCATCACCTTCCCTGCAAAACAAGACCCCAAAACCGAATGCACTTGCACTCGCCTAGTGCTTGATGATTTCATCACCTTCCCTACAAAACAAGACCCCAAAACCTATATGTAAAATATTTACACATTCTCCAACTTGATTCCAAGTGGCCATGAGAGGAAAGCCACGGGAAGTCAAGTGGGACTCATTATTCAAAAAACTTGCCTGAACCAGCAATGAGACCAAGAACACCAAAAACTTGCAAAAAGATAACCAGTCGGTCTAGATGAATAATCTAATGCTACACAAATGGAAGACTCAAAGCATCAGATAAGTCCTTTCAATCCATTTTTGACTGGATGAAGGCTCAAACACAGAAATTCAATGAAAACTTGCTCTCTTCCAATCACAAAAATGTACTCTCCAAGTCTCAATTCGTGAAAACAATCCTCCAACCCAAGTATTAGGGTTTTTTATGACCTTGTATACCTTTCTCCCATGTGCTAGGACCCTTGGGTCAGGCTTAGAGCATCATTAATGCCATTTTCCAACTTTTACGACAAATAGCCAAGGCAACATTGCTCAAAATGCTCACAGTGTGCAAGACTTACCCAAACCGCATGCCCCTAACAAACCTATTTCCAATTCACTCATCAAAAACACTCTTGGGACTTTACATCATAGTCCTTATTCCCTTGGTGGTTGGCTAGAACCACCTACAAGCCAAAATTACAAAGATCTCTCCAAAAGACCTTAAGGTGCTCCATGTATGTCTTGTGCCTAGTCTTCTTCTTCACCCTTGAGTCTAGAATCTTGTCCACTTGTGGTCTGATCTAATTAGGTACCTTGAGTTCATCCACATCCTTACTCACCTTAGCACTATACTGTTCCTCATCCATTTATGTTCCTTTATACTTCACCAAGTCCTTCACATTGAAGATAGGTGAAATGGACATCTGCTTGGGTAACTCCACCTTGTATGCATGGCCCTATCCTTTTCATCTACAACATTACTAACCACTCATATAACCCCTCTGTGGTTTTAAAAGTTGACTTCTATTCAACTCCCTCTTTCATCCTAATCTGATAGTAGCCACTTTTCAAATCAATCTTGGAGTAGTACTTAGCATCCCCTAAACAATCCATTAAGTCTTCTATCCTAGGAATAGGAAACCTATATCTAATGGTTATCCTATTTATGGCCCTATAATCAGTACACATTCTCCATTTATCTCCCTTATTAGGTGCCAACACCACTAGAACAACACATGGCCTTATGGTTTTCCTGATCAACCCTTGGTCCAAAATTTCCTGAACTTGCCTTGCTATCTCCTTGTTCTGCTCTGGTGTTATTTTGTATGCAGCCTTGTTAGGCAATGTTGCTCCTGGTACAAAGTCAATTTGATGACTAATTTCCCTCTTACGTGGTAGTGTAGCTAGTGTGCTTTCACAAATGATATCCCTAAATTGATCCAATAGTTGCTTCACCTCTGCTGTCATAGGTAGCCGACTAGGTGACTCTCCTCCTTTGGCTTCAACATGATTGCATAGAAAACTCCTTCCTCCTTCATGTCTCTTAGGAATTCTTTTCCACTCATCAAAAGTACAATGGATTCTGGATTTTCCACTGTGCCTTCTTGGGGAAAAAACTTTGTGGTTAAGCGCTTGAGCTGGAGTATATTGGAATGGGTGACCTCCCAGGAAATCCTAGTGCCTCACCTCTGTGAGAATCACTTAGATGCAATGAGTGCTAAGTGAGCCATTCAATATCATTTCAAATTTTTTTCTTTAAGCAACTTACAAATTTGCAACTTAAGACTCCTCCAACCTAAGGGATCGATCCGGTGGAACATAGCTCAGAGCGATTCCATGTGTTTTGATGCAAAAGATGACCATGCATAGTGTAAACATACCTATTTGGATGTGTTGGAACAGTCCGATTGGTCACACAAGTTGCAGAATGAAAGTTGCACCACTCTGCAACTTTCCACTGCTTGCATTTGATGCTTTTTCCATCAAGTGAAAATCTGCCACCACTAGAAAACCACTTCGAGATAGCCAAAACTGAGAGAGGTTTTTGTAGATAGGCTCAACGCAATCCTATAGGATTAGATGAGAAGTTTCTAAGCATCACGACATCTGAGTAATAGCATGCTGAAGTTTGCAGCCATTTTGCACTTTGGACCCTTAAGGGATCGATCTGGTAGAACATAGCTCGGAGCGATTCCATGTGTTTCAGTGTGAAAGAGGACTACGCCTAGCATAAAAAATTACCTATTCGGATGTGTTGGAACAGTCCGCTTGGTCACACAAGTTGCAGAGCGAAAGTTGCACCACTTTGCAACTTTGCACTGCTTGAATTTGACACCTTTTCCATCAAGTGAAAATCCGTCGCCATGAGAAAACCACTCCAACATAGCCAAAATCGAGAGAGGTTTTTCTAAAGGGCCCCAACGCCTTTCTGTAGGATCAAACAAGAAGTTTTTAAGTGTTACAAGATCTGATAACTAGCATGCTGAAGTTTGCAGCCATTTTGCACTTTGGACCCTTAAGGGATCGATCCGGTGGAACATAGCTCGGAGTGATTCCATGTGTTTTGGTGCAAAAGAGGACCATGCCTAGTATAAAAATACCTATTTGGATGTGTTGGAATAGTCTGCTTGGTCACACGAGTTGTAGAGCGAAAGTTGCACCACTTTACAACTTTGCACTGCTTGAATGTGACACCTTTTCCATCAAGTGAAAATCCGCTGCCATGAGAAAACCACTCCAAGATAGCCAAAACCGAGAGAGGTTTTTCTAGAGGGGCCCAATTTATTTCTTTAGGATTAGACGAAAATTTTCTAAGCATCATGGTATCCGAGTACTATCATGCTAAAGTTTGCAGCCATTTTTCACTTTGGACCCTTAAGGGATCGATTCGGTGGAACATAGCTCGAAGGGATTCCACATGTTTCGGTGTGAAAGAGGACCGTACCTAGTGTAAAAATACCTATTCGGATGTGTTGGAACAGTTCGCTTGGTCACACGAGTTGCAGAGCGAAAGTTGCACCACTTTGCAACTTTGCACTGCTTGAATTTGACACCTTTTCCACCAAGTGAAAATCCGCCGCCATGGGAAAACCACTCCAACATAGCCAAAACCGAGAGAGGTTTTTCTAGAGGGCCCCAACTCCTTTCTATAGGATTAGACGAGGAGTTTCTAAGTGTCATGGTAGTCGAGTACTAGCATGCTGAAGTTTGCAGCCATTTTGTACTTTGGACCCTTAAGGGATCGATCTTGTGGAACATAGCTCAGAGCGATTCCACATGTTTCGGTGTGAAAGAGGACTGTGCCTGGTGTAAAAATACTTGTTCAGATGTGTTGGAACATTCCGCTTGGTCACACGAGTTGCAGAGAAAAAGTTGTACCACTTTGTAACTTTGCACTGCTTGAATTTGACACCTTTTCCATCAAGTGAAAATCCGCCGCCATGAGAAAACCACTCCAAGATAGCCAAAACCAAGAGAGGTTTTTCTAGAGGGCCCCAACACCTTTCTATAGGATCAGACGAGAAGTTTCTAAGTGTCACGGTATTCAAGTACTAGCATACTAAATTTTGCAGCCATTTTTCACTTTGGACCCTTAAGGGATATATCTTGTGGAACATAGCTCGGAGTGATTCCATGTGTTTCGGTGCGAAAGAGGACCATGCCTAGCATAAAAATACCTATTCAGATGTTTTGGAACAATCCGATTGGTCACACGAGTTGCAGAAAAATGTGTACAAATTGTTTACGTGACCTTTATATGACCTTTTTCACATTGTTTACATTTCAAAATTCAAAGTTTGCAAATTTTCCTACTCAAGGCATTTACAGAACAAGGTGCTACTACACCAAACATGAACATCAACCTTACAATATTTGAGTATATTTCATTATGTAATTAAATCTTATTACAATGCCTCTGGCACTTCGTTCTCTCAGATCTTTTACAATGTCACTCATACATTCAAGATTCTCTTTAAATGTCTACATCATAGGTGCTCATCACGAGGTTAAATTCAAATGAGTAACTTGAGATTCCCTTGCTAAAATACAGATGCTCTCTTACAATGGCTTGAAATCAAAATTGAGATTTGTCAAAATCATCAAAATAAGTATGTTGCATTGCTTTTTTGGCTGAGATTTTCTTTGATGGCTCTTAAATCAGCATTTTCTGCAACGAAAGATCAATCAACCCTTAGTAGTTTACTTACAAATACGCAAAGTAAAAGAGAAAAATAAGGAGCATCCAAAATGGAAATGAAATAAAAATAGATGGAAGGCACTTATAGATTTTGCATTGCTTTTTTGGTTGAAATTCTCTTGGATGGCTCATATATTTGCATTTTTTGCAAGGGGACACCAATCATTGTAAAAGAAGATGATAGAATTGGCATCAAACAAATTAATGTGCATACAAGTATAAATTAGTAAGAACCAATGTGCATATACTTACAAATTAATCCAACAAACCATCTGGGTCTGCTCTACTCTTTATTGTGTCAAGTATTGCCTCATAGTCAGACTCACGGACCTTCCATAATGTCTTGTTCAGAGGTCTACCCCCATATTTGGTCAAATGAACATTGGATGCGATGAAAAGGTTCGAGTAATGAAGAATCTTACAATGCATGTCAAAGTCCTAAAATAGCCAATGTTTAACACTTGAATGTGGGTACCTTCTAAGCCATGTTCCAGTAACCACAACTGACCCTGTAGGGTATTCGATGTTCTCTCCATCTATAACTGGGGCCTCCAATTTCTTTTTTGTCTCAACACAACAACACAAGTAATAGTCTATTCCCTCTTAATTGTCTTCATCTGCAATAACTGCATAAACATGCCCTGCATTGATATGTGCAAAAAATCTCTTGAAATTTATCAACATTACGAATACAATACAAAGTAAGATCTAACGATATGAAATTTCAATAACTAAGAAAGTAGATATATCACCTCATTGAACTAGATATGATATGTGGTCAAAGTCCACCGATGATTATATCTGTGTCAGTTCCAATGCCGTTGGAGGGCGATACATGTGAAGCGGGCTAAGATAACTTGTGAACCATTTGTCAACCCACTCTCCTGACTCACAATCATTCTAGTCTTGCATTGTACATGAAGAACAAAAGCATGCCATCTTTCGTGTATCGATACTCCATGAACTTGTATTTGAGCTAAGGAAAAAGTGTACCTCACTCGATCCTATTAGTGTACAATAGTCTTCATATGGTGCAATGTTAGTATCATCCATCAACCAAAAAAATCTATGCACTGAAGATGTACCTTCATTACCTGGACCCATCAAAGCATTACACCACTCGATGATTGATTTTGCATCTGTCAACTTTGCACTGTCTTTATACTTTAACTCTTCACATGCTAATGCTCTTTTCACACATGCTCTTGCACCATCATGCTCCCCCTTTCCATGTCCAACCTCACAAAAGTTCCACATATGTTGAATGCCTGTAATGACATCCATCCTGCACAACCAGTAGAACATGCGCGAGTTCTTGAACTGTGCTGCATAGTTATCAGACCATATTATATGTTGATCATATTCTATGCCCCTCTTAGCCAAACCACTGTAGAACATCTAGAAGCAACCTTGCACGAACTCTGGAGAATGTGTGCGATCATCACTAATGTAAAAGTGGTACTCCCTCAATACCTTCCTTTGCTCATCTGTACTATCAGATGCATGAATGAATGTTGTGTGCACAAATATCAAAACTTGTGTGGAGTTGTAATACTATGACTACACCTCATGTTGTGGCTATAGATTGTAGTTCTCTGCAAATTCAACCATGGATACTATGCTTCCAACTAGAAAGGTGTCCTTGCATAGCTTGAACTGCATGTCCAACCATCGGGCTCTATGGGTATGCATTGCATACTCAGACAGTATACTATCACGAAATGTGGTCATAAATTTGTACACTAGAATCTTCTCAATAACCAAATCACACATTTTTACTTGAGACCCATCTTTTGTAGCATATGCCACTGTTTTATACTTCTCGAACTCTAGTAGTTTTTGGCCCACTTCATATGTGTTTTCCATATGTTGACATACTGGCATATGCTGGAAGCCATCACAATGCTTGCATGAACCATCCAAGCATGTTGTCCTATAGAATATCTGGCCATCCTCTATTTCACATAATTTTTTTGATAAGAACTCTCTTGAAGATTTTGGTGGGGTTTCTATGCCACAATCCTGCAAAACATCATTAGTATGCAAATCTAAACATATAGAACGATAAAAATCGCAATGGTTAGAAAATTCAATATGTAGTCTACAACAACAAGTAGTGAGTGTGTGATTTATCTTGACATAAAAAGGTTTAAGCAGTTCAAAAAATCTTTGAGAAATACTAATTTGAGGATAATCATTTTCAAATTTTTGAAAAAATTGGGTTTGAGTCATATCCAAAAAATGCTTTGGATGTGGCTCACGATTCCAACTACCGATTCTCCTTCTTACCACATCCCTTTGATTCGGAGATGGCCTTGTGTTATTCTTCCAATACTCTTCAATTAGTGTTCTCAAGGCTTCGACAACTTCTTTATCTTTTCGTGGCAGTCTCCCTGAGAATGCCCATAATTCATTTGTATCATTGCCCTCAATTCTTTGCCGCCTTTGAATGACTCTTGATAAAGTCTTTCTACCAATTCCCGTTTTTTCACTAGTCTTTTTAATTAGGTGAGCTCTCTTTGTTTGACAACTTACCAAAGTTGACATAATGACACATCGGGTGACATTACTATCCTTTGAGCGTGAGGTCTTACCCACACTCTCATAAGCATCCATTAGATTCTTCACAATAGTGTCTTCACTCGATGCATTTGATGTTCTCAACCCAAGAGTCTTCATGATGTTCCTATACTTTACACCCCGCATCATTTCAACAAATAGTTGACATCTTGCAGTCTCATTTAGCCCTTCAAAGAATCATTCCCAAATCTTATCAGCATATCTTCTACAAGTGCGTGTTGAAATCTTACCTTCCATGTGCTGCAAAATATCATCATCAATATTAATCAAATACTTTGGCTTTCTATGAAAAATTCTTGGTGGTGTTCTCTTAGGTACATAAATCTCAACATTAGGAATTTCATCAGTATTTAATTGAGGTGGGCTAGATTGCATACCTTCAATCGAGGGTGGAGAAGAAGACATACCTTGAGGTTCACAAGGGAATGATGGCATACCTTCTTCGTCAATTTCGAGTGATGGTGTACTCTCAACTTGAAATGTGTTGGATGGTGTCCAACAATATTCACTTGTGGTAAATGGTGTCCCTCCATATTCACTTGCAGTAGATGGTGTCCATCCATATTCACTTGTGCTAGATGGTGTCCCTCCATATTCGCTTGTGCTTAATGGTGTCCCTTCATATTCACTTGTCGTAGAGGGTGTGTCTCCAACTACGGTATCTGAATCTATCTTACGACGATGCATTCGCATTCGTGCCTTTTGTGTTTCCAATTCTTGTTCTTTTTTTGACGGTTGAGGTTCCTCTACAATTGGGTTGTTTTCATCAATCGTTTCCAATTTCTTCTTTTCAAGATATGCCGCCACCCGAACTCTCTCCTTTTCTTTCAAATTTTCATTCTCTTTGTCTGTTAGTTTCCTCTTTGTCTTTTTCTTCGGCATGGCAGATAATTTTATCTATACCATGGTAATGAGATGAATATTAGTTCCTAAAAAATGTATCCATTCAAGATAATTGAAAAATAGATGTCATTGAAGGCTTCATTTATGTGTGAGTTAAGGCAAACTTAGGGTAGTCTAGAGGCTTGAATTTCTATTTTTGTGCCTTCATCTAGTCAAGAATGGATTGAAAGGACATGTCTAATGCTTTGAGTCTTTCAATTGTGTCACTTAATTATTGTGTGAAGCATTATATTAACCATTTACCTCAATTTCTTTCTATTTTGCAAGTTTAGCGAGTTTTTGGTCTCATAGCCGGTTAAGGCCAATTTTTGGAAATAATGATCCCCACTTGAATTCACATGGAAAGGCTACCATGGCCACTTGGAATCAAGTACGAGACTATTTTTACAGTGTACATATGGTGTGTGGTGTCTTGGTTTGCAGGGGAGATGGTGAATTCATCAAGAACTAGGCGAGTGCGAGTGCATTTTGGCTAGTGGCTTGGAGAGGACAGCAGTAAAGAAAGTTGCTAAATGGACTGCTTTGTGCCAATAAAGAGCAAGAGAGTGTGGGAAAATGTATTCCAAACATGTGTTTGCAAGGAGGAGAGTTGAGGAGGTCATTGAAGCCCTCAAAGTTGGAAAAAGGAGCCAGAACCCTACAAACCCTTGAAAATAGGGGGTATGAGGATAGTCCTATGTACGGATGCCAAAGGGACTAAACACCTAGTAAATATTGAAGCCTAGGGTACCAATAGAAAGAATCTATAAAAATATTTGGGGATTGTTAACACCGTTTTTTGAGAAAAGCCAAGAAAACAGGTTCTAGGAAGCTTAATTGGGCAAAAGGCTACAAGGCATAAAATTAGGTTTTTCAAGAAAGCGATGGGTACAAGGTGAAAGAATCCTATGATATGGATCATTGAGGAGTCAAATCAACAAGGGGATAGTGAGAATACCCTTTCCTAGCCCCTGGAGTGGTTAGGACACTTTGGGTCAGTGTGGAGCCCACAAAAGCTTAGTGGTGAATTGAGAGGAATGGTGAAGAATTTGAAATTGGTGGAGAGTCTTATGAGGTGAGAGGGGTTTAGGAGGGATCCCTGAGCAAGGTAGAGAGGAATACCTTAGGAAGACCAGAGAATAGGTCTTGGGAAGAGCAAGATTTCTCTTGAAAGATAAGACTCCCCATCAATTGTTGAAGGAGTGGTCTATGTAATGAACTTTTGACCTTGTGCAAGGTATTTTGAAGATGTTTGATGCTTTGGAATGGTCTAGGAAGGCCCGGGTATAGGATTTTCTATAAACCCTCCCTCTTTGCTTTGAAAAATGGGGTTTTTTTGTATTGGAAGCCTAGTTGAGTGGGTAAGGTCCTAAGACCTAGAAATTATCTTGTTTTGAGACCTAGAACTAAACAACTTGTGAATGGCATAATCATTGGTTGATGTTTTGAGGAACCTAGTTGATTGTAATCAGTTATTTTCAAGATTTTTGAAGGCATTTTGAAGGTCCTTAAAGAATTGGGAATTCTTAATGCTAATTTGAGTATACGAATCAAATGTTTTGTGAAGGGAAATATAGTTGAATAAGTGTGTCAAGAAAGGTGTTGATTTATTCCTTTGTACTGCATCAGTTTGTGTAGAGGTATTGGAAGGTGTTTGGACCCTTCAGATGAATGGGAGAGGCTTGGAGTTGTCTTAAAGGATGAGAGAGTGGAATTGTTCTGAATTTCTATAATTGGCAAGTGTAAATAATTGTGTATATAATTTGGTAATTTAAAATGTGCATTGACAACCTAAGATTATAATGACAAACAAAAAATGAAAGCAAGCCATAATAGAATGAAAGAAAATTTGTAAAGACTTCACATACCTTAAAAACCAGACTTTCAAATGGAGGAGTTCAACCCAATTATGTAGCCTTAGCTTCTTCTTTCTTCAAACTCCACAACAAGTTGACTTGTTCAAAAGCTTGTTCCCTTACACACTTCAATTGTATATCAGTTTTCAATGGAATTCAAACTTCAATTGATATTATATGTCTTTCAATGTGGAAACCCTGCTATTCATGCAAAGGTGGTAAAAAGATCATTTAAAAGGTGATGGAATGTGAAAAAGATGCTTGCACAATTCACAACATCATCAAAAAGATATTTTTTGTCAGAGCACGTGCAAAACTAGGGGAATATGCAAACTATGGGCCTTCAAATCACGGGTATATAGATTTTTTTACCATTTTAGTGGACTAGAAAACGCGCTCACGTTATAACGCGAGTGCGTTATGTGAAATTTCATTTTCTTAGTGTATTTTTTAGAGTATAGGAGTTTTGGAGAGAGTGGGAGTGAGACAGGGGGAGAGTGGAAGATAGAAAGGGAGGGAGAAGGAGAGAGTGGAAGAAAGAGAGAGGGAGAGAGTGGGAGATAGAGTGGAGGGAGAGAGGGGGAGAGTGGGAGAAAGAGAGAGGGAGAGAGTGGGAGATAGAGTGGGAGGGAGAGAGGGGAGAGTGGGAGAGTGGAAGATAGAAAGGGAGGGAGAAGGAGAGAGTGGAAGAAAGAGAGAGGGAGAGAGTGGGAGATAGAGTGGAGGGAGAGAGGGGGAGAGTGGGAGAAAGAGAGAGGGAGAGAGTGGGAGATAGAGTGGGAGGGAGAGAGGGGAGATTGGGAGATAGAAAGGGAGGGAGAAGGAGAGAGTGGAAGATAGAGAGAGAGGGATAGAGGGGAGAGTGGGAGATAGAGAGAGAGGGATAGAGGGGGAGAGTGGGAGAAAGAGAGATGGAGAGAGTGGGAGATAGAGTGGGAGGGAGAGAGGGGAGAGTGGGAGATAGAGAGAGAGGGATAGAGGGGGAGAGTGGGAGAAAGAGAGATGGGGAGAGTGGGAGAAAGAGAGATGGAGAGAGTGGGAGATAGAGTGGGAGGGAGAGAGGGGAGAGTGGGAGATAGAGAGAGGGATAAAGGGGGAGAGTGGGAGAAAAAGAGATGGAGAGAGTGGGAGATAGAGTGGGAGGGAGAGAGGGGAGAGTAGGACCCTTAAACCCTAATCCCTCAACCCCTATA
>CM021108.1:429993557-430010569 GCA_007115665.2 Sequoiadendron giganteum | reverse complement strand
TTAAACCCTAATCTTTCAACCCCTATACCCTCTTAATCCCTCAACCCTCAATCTTGAACCCTTAAAATTCTAATCCCTCGACCCTTAAACCCTAATCCCTCAACCCCTATACCCTCTTAATCCCTCAACCCTTAATCCTCAACCTTGAAAACCTAATCCCTCAATCCCTTAACCCTCAACACTTAAACCCCAATCCCTCAACTCCTATAAGCTCTACTCTATAACCTATTAATCCCTCATCGCTAAACCCTAAACCCTTAAACCCTAACCCATAAACCCTCTACCGTCTACCACCAATCCTATACCCTCTACCCTCAACCCTAGTCCCCCAACCCTCAAACCCACTTAGTAAACTCTCTACCATAATCCCTAAACCCTCTTGACCCTTAAACCCTCAAATCTTAAACCCTTAAACACTCTACCCTAAACCCTCGACCCTCAACCCTAACCCCTTAAACCCTAAACTGTTAAACCCTTTACCCTCTACCCTCTAACCTCTACCATCAACCCAATACTCTCTACCCTAAACCCTAATCCCTCAACCCTTAATCTCTCAACCCCTATAACCTCTACCCTATATATTGGACCCTCAACCCTAATCCCTCGGCCCTATACCTTAAACCCTTAATCTCTCAACCCCTATAACCTCTACCCTATATATTGGACCCTCAACCCTAATCCCTCGGCCCTATACCTTAAAACCTCAATCTTCAACCCTCTACCCTTAAACCCTCTACCCTTTACCCTATACATTAAACACTCAGCCCTGAATTCTCAACCCTCAACCCTTAATCGCTCAACCCTCAATCCTTAAACCCTAAACCCTCTACCCCTTACATTGGACCCTGAACCTAATCCTTCAACCATATACCCTCAAAACTATACCCTAAACCCTCTACCTCAAACCCTTCAACCCTAAATGCTTAAACCTTAAACCTTCTACCCTATACCATCAACCAAATACCCTCTACCATCAAACCTATTCCATCAACCCTCAAACCTCAAACCCTAATACCCTAGAAACCATCAACCCTATAGGTCCTCCATCCTAATCCCTCAACCCTATACCCTTAACCCCTATCACTTTCTCTCTATCTATACATCTCACCTCTCCCTCCTTCCATCCCTCCTACCCTCTCTAATTGTCTCTATGTACCATTCCCTCTTTCTGTGTACCTCTTATTCAATCAATCCCTACCACCCTCTCACTCCCTCTCTCTCACACTCCCTCTCACTACCTATCTCTCAAGTCTCTCCCTCTCACCCCCCTCACACTCTCAAGTCTCTCCCTCTCACACTCTCAAGTCTCTCCCTTTCCCACCCTACCTACATAACCCTCTATTTCTCTTTCTCTCTCTCTCTCCCTCTCCCTCAATTCTCTCTCTCCCACCCACCTCTCTCTCTCTCTTCCTCTCCATCAATTCTCTCTCTCCCTCTCTCTATCCCTCCCACCCTACCTAGCTAAGTCCCCCTCAATCCAACCCCTTCTCTCCCACTCCCTCTCTCTTAAACTCTCACTTCGACCCACTCTCCATCTCTCTAGACTCTCTCTAAATTCTCCCTTCATCTAAAGACATACATAAATGCATGCATACAAGCATAATACATTTGCACATATAATCTTACATCCATACAAGCATACATACATACATGTACATACAAATATATCAGCATACATTAATATATTAGCATTTAACATAAAGTAAGACATAACGCAAGTGAGTTATAACGCACTCACATTATGTGCTAGTAGACATGTTCCCTGCAGAAGCAAAAACCATGTCAAAAGTGAGATATAACGCGAGCGTGTTATAATGCACTCGTGTTATAGCGCGCTCATGTTATATCTTGCTTTGAGAATTACCGATCTTTAAGCTTGGTATTGCCTTGGAATTCCAACCCAAAGGTCTGAAGGGCATTCCCAACAACCACAGACGTGTTTTTAAAAAATCCACCATATTTCTCATAATCAAGTTCGTGCTGACCGTCAGGATTCCATGTGGTTCAATATCGAATAAATCGAGCACATGGGTAATGTTGGGTTATCTCTTAGCTATCCAACAATGTAATTTTTTTCACTTTCTGAAAATGTTAAGTCTTTCATCCATAATTTATTTTATCTATATGTCTTTTTTTTGCCAAAAAGAAGTGTTTGGTATTTTTTTCGTTATAAATTAACCGTTCATGAATTTTTCAAATAAATTACATTTTTAGAAACTAGACTCCATTCTACAAATTTAAAAAATTAAAAGAAAACAAAATCAATTAGTTTCCAAATTTTGTAGGGGTAGCACGGCCAAAATTCTATTTTCAGGATATGTCCACTTCGCAAATTAGTAAAAAATCAAATATTCATTAAAAAATTATCAGAAAAATTGTGCATCAACTACATACTGTTAGCTAACTTCTCACTATTGCGATTTTAAAAATACTAAAAAAAAGTTCATCGTATGAGGGTCATACAAGAGTTGCTATGCTATGTTTTTTTGACAAAAACAACACCAATTTATGTACGTCCCTCCTTTGAACCCCTTAATCTCAATCATTTTCAAAATAAACTAGTAGTTTAGAAAGTAGACTCAGAGCACTTGAATCCTTATTTTCGTTCCATCTCAAAATTTTGAGTCTAAGTATCCTCAATTTCACATCCAAGGTCAGTATTTCCTGATTTCATTAAAAGGCTGTCCACTTAAGTCCCCTTTTTGGGAACCATCTTGGTGCACTTACCCATCTCGTTATTTACAAATCGGGATCCAATTTTGTAAGACTATTTATTTTTTTTTAAATGAAGAAAACTTCATTTTCGCCTGCGCGCACGGGATCCTGGTTTTGTGAGCGACAATGACTGCCAGAAGACCTCCAGGTACCCGCATTCTTCCTCTTTTTTTTTCTTTTTTACATTCGAAATTGAAATGGTTGTTAAATTTACTATTTCTACAATGTTTATTTCCATTTTAAGCATTTTATTTCATGTTATTTTTGAAATAAGAAATTTTAGAAATAGATTAAAAAAATACGTCAAATGTGAAGATTTTCAATAAAAACAAAAAAATAAAACTTGAATTGTATTTTAGAAACAAAATTTTACTTTTGAAACTTGAATTATTTGATGAAACAAAAATAAATAAATTTCAAAACCCTAATTGAAACGAAACAAAAAAATTGCATTTCAAAACCCTAGAAATTGAAATAAATTGAAAATTTGCCATCAACTATTTTAATTCTTTTGCATTGCTTAAATGTTTTAAATTTTATTTTCATTGTATGGATAAAATGATATGTTAAATTTTAGTTTCAATGTCAAATTATAATTAGATTAGAAAAACTTTCCATTTTTTGTGAAATGAGTTAATTATTGCTATATGAATTTTCATTTAGAACTATCTTTTATATGAATTTTGATAATTAATTTTAGGTCAAATAATCAGCCTACTCTAAATCTAACTTCATCTAGGGTCTATTCAAAACCTTAAGTGAGGATTAAATTGAAAATATAGCTTCATCTAGGGATCTAGGGTTCTTGAATTGAAGTTGAACTACTTAAGAAGAAATGTGGTATTTCGATGAAACCTTTTGTGAATAATGATCAAGTGTAATTAAATGATAAAATAAAGACAATTGAATGCCTTCGAATACTAAGCAAGTTCAGCTGGCTCATAATGTTTTAGTAAATGTGTAAGGGATGGAAAATTTTAATGATAAAATCCATGGTTTACGATTTACCATATGTACTTAGAGTATTGGTCTAGGATTTAAATTTTTGCACTAGTTACCTAGACACTAAATAATCTAAATATTTTGGTTTTCTAAGTTTTTTTAGGTTCTTTCAATTACAAACAATCTAAAATAAAATACTTTCAATTCAACATTAACTAATTTTATATTATACATGTTTTATATCATAAAATTCATTTAAGTGAGTTCAATATTAATGAAAAAAATATTAACTAAAATAATCTTATATTCAATTAAAAAAACATCCAGTTAAAATATACATCAAACTCAATCTTAATCACACATAATTATGTGTTTCTATTATGAAAATAGTCAATCTATTCATAAAATAAAAAAATATTCATAAACTAGGCACTAACTTGCAAGTCCATTATTCCAAGGGCCACCCAAACTTCACCCTAAGTTCGTTAAACCCTAAGCCCTGAACTCTAAAATCTAAATCCTCAACACTAAAGCATCCATTTTGTCTTAGGACCTTATAATCGAATTTGGTTGCCTTAGGCAACTTTGCCAAATTCGATTCCCTTAAGCCATGTCATTTTGTTGTAGAACCTTACTACAAAGATCCCCTTAAGCCATGTCATTTTGTAGTAGAACCTTACTACAAAGATCCCCTTAAGCCATTGTATTACCGTAAACCCTAAACTCAAAACTATAAACCCTAAATAGGCTAAAGACATCATTTTTTCACCAAATTTTATTCACTTGAGCCATGTCATTTTGTCCTAGGACCTCACTAGACATAGATCTCTTTAAGCCATCCTATCACCCTAAATCATAAATCAATGTCTTAAGGGGTCCTAATATGACATTTCTTAATGGGATGAAAGAAGTTTTTAAAATTTGGTGAAGTTGCCCAAGGTAACCAAATTTAACAATAACAAGATTGTGCAAGATTATAATATGGATGATATTTGAAACAAGACCTATCTCAATCAATTGTTCCACAAGAAAATGTTCTTCACTAAAGCATTCATTTTGTCTTAGGACCTTAAAATCAAATTTGGTTTCCTTAGGCAACTCCACCAAATTTGATTCCCTTAAGCCATGTTATTTTGTCCTAGGACCTCACTAGACATAGATCCCCTTAAGCCATCCTATCACCCTAGATCGTAAATCGATGTCTTAAGGGGTCCTAATATGACATTTCTTAATGGGATCAAATAATTTCTTAAAATTTGGTGAAGTTGCCCAAGGCAACCAAATTTAACAATAACAAGATTGTGCAAGATTATAATATGAATGATATTTCATGATCTAGGTTGGTTAGTTGAAACAAGACCTATCTCAATCAACTGTTCCACAAGAAAATGTTCTTCACTAAAGCATTCATTTTGTCTAAGTTCTTTTAGGTTCTTTCAATTACAAACAATCTAAAATAAAATACTTTCAATTCAACATTAACTAATTTTATATTATACATGTTTTATATCATAAAATTCATTTAAGTGGGTTCAATATTAATGAAAAGATATTAAATAAAATAATCTTATATTCAATTAAAAAAACATCTAGTTAAAATATACATCAAACTCAATCTTAGTCACACATAATTATGTGTTTCTATTACGAAAATAGTCAATCTATTCATAAAATAAAAAAATATTCATAAACTAGGCACTAACTTGCAAGTCCATTATTCCAAGGGCCACCCAAACTTCACCCTAAGTTCGTTAAACCCTAAGCCCCGAACTCTAAAATCTAAACCCTCAACACTAAAGCATCCATTTTGTCTTAGGACCTTATAATCAAATTTATTTGCCTTAGGCAACTCCACCAAATTTGATTCCCTTAAGCCATGCCATTTTGTCGTAGAACCTTACTACAAAGATCCCCTTAAGCCAAATTTGATTCCCTTAAGCCATACCATTTTGTAGTAGAACCTTACTACAAAGATCCCCTTAAGCCATCATATTACCATAAACCCTAAACTCAAAACTATAAACCCTAAACAAGCTAAAGACATCATTTTTTCACCAAATTTTATTCACTTGAGCCATGTCATTTTGTCCTAGGACCTCACTAGACATAGATCTTTTTAAGCCATCCTATCACCCTAAATCGTAAATCAATGTCTTAAGGGGTCCTAATATGACATTTCTTAATGGGATGAAAGAAGTTTTTAAAATTTGGTGAAGTTGCCCAAGGCAACCAAATTTAACAATAACAAGATTGATCTAGATTATAATATGGATGATATTTGAAACAAGACCTATCTCAATCAATTGTTCCACAAGAAAATATTCTTCACTAAAGCATTCATTTTGTCTTAGGACCTTAAAATCAAATTTGGTTGCCTTAGGCAACTCCACCAAATTTGATTCCCTTAAGCCATGTTATTTTGTCATGATCTAGGTTGATTAATTTACAGTTTAGGGTGGTAGGATGGCTTAAGGGTATCTATGTTAAACTCTAAACCGTAAACCCTATAACATTCATAAATTGTCTAATATTAATAGTTAATTGTATTTTCATTCAAGTAACTTGCCTTAGACATAAATGAGGCTTAAAATTTTATTTTATCATATGTATTCAATTAGGCCATTTATATTGAATGATTTAAGGGTATAAATCCTAAACATGTATCTTACATTTTGAAATTACAAATCTAATGCAGGTTCACTCATATCTTCTAGATATCACATGGATCGATTCAATAATATCTGCAATCAACCTCCACACCCTCCATCTCCACCACCTTCACCTCCACCTCCACCCACTCCACCTCATAACCCCCCACCTCCACCACTTGAAATCGATGGTGCTCATTTGCAAGCATGAATCGAATTAACATTATTCAAAATGAAGAATTTGTCGCATTACCTGTGAGGATGATTGCATCTAGGATGCAAACCATTGTTGATGTTGTCAGGGCTATGGATGGGATCTTAGATGAGCATTGAAAATGGCTAGAGGAGAGGAGAACTTCTAAATCTGAAAAGGAAAAATACAAATACATGAAGAGATGGAGTAGAAAGCCACAATAGTTTTTAAATTAATAAAATGATCTTAAATAGTTATGAATTTATGAATTTGGTGAACGATGGATATTTTGTTTGTTTAATTTGGTGAACGATGGATATTTTGTGTGATGAATTTGGTGAACGATAGATAGTTTGTGTGATGTGAATTTATGATTTTGGTTCTAGATGGATATATATACATGTGTTAGACATAAAATGAGATTTTTGTGAATGTTTTAATTTTATTGTTTAATATGTACACATGTATTAAAATTGCACATATAGTTGTTAAATTTTAAAATTTGTATGTACATAGTTTACTTTAATGATGTATGCATGCAAATTATGCATGGTATTTTTTATTTTAAATGTATGTACATGTTAAATGTATGTATGTTAAATGCATGGTATTTTTTAATTTTAAATGTATGTACATAGTTTACTTGATTAAGTTCAATCAATGTATATGTGTGTTTCAATTTTATATGATCTTAATATATGTATGCATGTATCATATTTAAACAAATTTGCATGTGTGTTTCAAATTTAACTATTTCTTGTAATTTTTTAAGTTTGTATGTTAATTTAGTATAATTTAATGCAGGTGCACACTTATATCTCATATCATGGATGATTTTAATATTGATGATATCATCAATCCACCAGCTCAGCCACCTTCACCTCCCCCTCTCCCTCCACCTCCACCTCCACCTCCCCCTCCACAACCTATTGCATCTGATGAGGCTCGCTTACGAGCACGCATAAATGATCAGGTTGGATCAATACATAATCAAATCAATGCTATGTAGAGTCAAGCATTGATTCCACCCCATGTTAGACATTTTGCATCTGCAATGCAAAACGTCGTGGATGCCATCAGGACCATTGATTCTAATCTAGATAGGCATAGATGAGATAGAGAACAAATGAGACAATTTTATGTTGATGGTCTCTCTTATAAAGAAATATTAGACTTTAAAATAATGAAAGCCCACCTAGCCCCCTACTTTCTCGACCCCGTTACTTGACAACCCATTCCAGCGAACAAATCTAAAATATCCATGAGGTGGTGCATACATCCATAGATGAGTGCACCTTTTTGGGATCGATGGTATATGGTTTTTGATAGTCGCCCACATGCTAATTGGGAGTGCCCATTGTATTTTTTGAGGAAATTATATGTAGAGTTTGTTATGGGGCACAAGCCCAATTATTTTGATTTTAAATCATTTCAGGGTGTTGGTGGTGGCATGCCACAAAAGAGGTTAGGGGAAAGGGTTGATCCCCAATTCCCTGTGCATGCACAACTCCTTGTTGTTGCTTCTGGTCCTCTCGTTCTTGTACCTATGCATCATCGATCTATGGTCTTGACATTAGGTTCCCTTAGTACACTTGCAGTAGACCTTGATCGACATGCTTCTGCGATAGCAGGTGGGGAGCATAGAGATGATGATGGAGGAGTGTTCTATGGAGCTGGTTCGAGGACCACTCCAGGAGTGTTGAGGCATGTCCCACATGTATGTACCAGTTGCGATCAACTATGCTATGGACCTGATCAGGCCACACCTAGTTCGGGTGGACATGGAGATTCTGGTGGTTCATTTGGTCACATTAGTTCATTTGTAGATTTTCTTACAAGAGGCGAACATCTTGAGGACACTGGTACACAGGTCTAAATATGCATCTACACGTTCATTTTATAAGAATTTTGATGAATGTATATGTCAAAGTAAAGTTTGCAATACATTTTAACAATCAAACTGTTTGGTGTACAGACTATAGTAACAATGGGGAAATCATTCGTTCCACAAGTACATACATCGACACCAATCCTAATCGGCAACCCTTATGGGGTATTTTGATTTCAATTTTTTAAATTATAAATGAAATGATTTTTAACTTGAGTTTTAAATTTATAATAGAATAACATATATGTTTGAAATATTAATGTTGGTTTAGGTGATTCAATCGGCTTCCACGTTGATTCCACCTGACGGGTTGTCAAGCACTCCTCCACTATCGGCCGTCATAGACCAGGGGTAGGTACATTTATATTGTAAATTGTTTAACTTACATTAGTATAGTTACAATTATGAATTTTTAATTCACTATATATATGAAATGTGCATGTACACTTGAAAATATTGTAATCTTGAGTTACATGTGTCTACATGTCTGTCTAGGTTGATACCACAATCAAAATGGGCATCGGGCAAACATTAGATTCTGTGGTTACTCGTCAGGCCTTTGATTTTCAGGTTGTTTAAATAAATTTCTACACAAAATGTGCAAACTTGAATATATATATATATATATATATATATTTACCTAATTCAAGTATGTACATGCTTTAACTTTGATCTTGTAGGACTTTGTTAGTGGGACTTTCAGCCCTGATCCAGACATAGTTACACCTCCAGGAGGGCATGTGGAGCAGGCTCCAGATCAAATGGTAATTTAAATTTTTTATTATATTTAAATTCAATTATAAATTATATATTGTCAATATATAACTAAATAATTTTAAATTTCAAATTGAATATTAATATAATTTGAGCTAATACATGTTTTAAATTCTTTTTCTTTTATAACATGTGACACATCTAGTAGTTGAGAATGTACAAACATGTCCTGTAGAAGAGGGTCCACAACCTATGGATATGGCACAATTAAAATATGATAAATTATAAATTAATTTCAATTAAATCATTTTTAATTGTAGACTTGTGCATCTAATTTCAACATTTTTTGTTTTGTTTGTGTGGATTGATTCAGAGAATGTAGAGGTTGCTTTAGGTGCAGTAGAGCATCCAAACCCAAATATGACGGTAATTTAATTTTAATATGATGAATTATAAATTAAATTGTCATTAAATTGTTTTTCATTGTCTTATATATGATTTCATCTTTCTCTTGTACAGAGTATTTCAGGTCATCTGCATAGTCTGCATGGCACGAAGAGGTCTCTTGATTATAGAGACAATACATGACCTAGAAACATGATTTTGTGGGTTAAATTTGTTTATTTTGTGGACTATATTTTTGGTTTGTCACGTACTCTATTGGAATTTATAATTCATGGTTCTTGAGTACCTAGTTCGACTTTAGTTCATGGGTTGTAGTATGATGGAATTTTTTTCATGCACTTAATATATTTACATAAATTATGGACTTTATTATTGTTTGAAATTTTAATTTACACATATACATTTATGCATTTTATGTTCATAGTCAAGATATTAATGTAGGACATTAATGTGAAATTAAATATAAATTTGAAATTAAAGTTGAAATTAATAGGACATTTTAATATTTATAGTTTACAATTTAGTGATCTTATACATGATATGTACATTCAATAATTAGCTATAATTAGTCAATGAACTTATTCAATTCACGTCAATCAATAATTAGTCAATAAATCATAATTTATGACGTCTTTAGGGGATGTCTTAAGGGTTCATAATAGAACGTCTTAAGGGGTCATAATACAATGTCTTAAGGGGTCACAATAAAATGTCTTAAGGGAATGTCTTAAGGGGTCATAATACAACATCTTAAAGATATAATTGTTTTAACAATAATGTATGCATGAAATTTAGTGATTTGAAGACATACAAGGACATATATGTACATATATTTCATCTCAAAACAATGTTTACAAAATTTGGATATGCCATCTCAAGAACAACTCAAACTCATGCCCAGAATGTACTAGGTCTTCACACCGCCTAATATAAAAAAGGTACAAGCAATATCAATGAAATCATCAAAACATACATAATTTAATTTATATAAAACTAACTATATGTACACAACTCAAGTACCTGCATTTAAAAGTATTCCACATGTGTGTAGGTTGAATCCATGCATCCTCTCCTTTTTGTTTCAAAGTATGAGATCAATGCAATGATGGCTTAAGGATACAAAAAAAGGATAATAAATCAATTTTAACTATTAATGTACAAGCAATATCAACATGTAATCAAAACATGTATTTAAATATATTTTTACTAATAATTACCTCTATTTAAAAAGACAATATAAAACTTAAACTATATTTACCTGTATTTACTTATTCCATTGTACCATCTGCATCCTCTCTTTTTTGTAATGCATCTATGATTGTCTCATGCTCTTCCATAGAAATTGTCCATAACACTTTATTTGCAGGTCTTCTGCAATACCGATCTAGTTTTATATTTGTTGCCACAACCAAATGTGAATAATGTATAATTTTCTTATGCGGTTCATAATCTTCGAATGCAGGTAGACCATTCTTCCTTGCTAGGTATTTTCGTAGCCAAGTGCCAACAACCACAACCGATCCTATTGGAAAATATGAAAACAATCATCATATAAGTTCTCAAATATTTCTTAATGAGATGAAAAACTTGTTCTAAAATATTGTTTAAGGGGATCAAAAAAATTGTTATCAAAATTTGCTTAAGGGGATCATGGTACCTGTTGGATAATGATAGCCATCATCATCTTCTCGAGGTGATATCAACTTATGTTTACTCTCCACATAACGAGCCAACCAATATTTTGTTTTCTCTTCATTCCCCTTAGGTGCAACAACATCATACACATGTCTTGCAAACAAAAATTGATTTAATAACTTGCACATATCAATATAAAAAAATTAGTATTACAAAATAACTTAATAAAGAAAAATTAAATGAAATAAATTGAATTAAATTACCTTCTTGTACAAGGTCTGAAACACGGTCATAGTCTTCAGATGCAAACACTTGATCATTTTCTTCAATAGTTCTTTCATATTGATCATGTGCTTGTGAAGGTGTCAACGATCTTTGTTCCCACTTTTCAACCCATTATGTATTTTCACATGCTTCCCAATCTCCTGAGATGCAAAAATGGCAAAAAAATGCAAGCTCCCTTGTCCAGATAGTCCATGTGCTTTCTGTCGAACTCCTAAATGAATGCCATTTAGTAGATCCACTAGTTGTCTCATAGTCAACTCTAGGTACAATGTTATCTTCTTCAACCAACAAAAAGAATCGATGAACTCTAGAGTACTCAGTCAAACTAGGTGTAGATAATATTGCATTACACCAATCAACAATCCCACGTGCATCTTTAAATTTTACTGCATCTTCAAATTTTAATTGTTCTCTAGCAAGAATTCTTTTGACACACGCACCAGCTCCATTATGTTCTCCTTTACCATGCCCAGCTTCAAAAAAACTCCATATATGTTGGACATTAAGTTTTTTGTGAATCCTACTTAACCAATAGAACATTCGAGCAGTTTTGAACTACTCTGTACAATTATCTGACCATATGAGGTGTTCTTTCATATGGATTCCTCTTTCTCTTAAATTTTTGTAAAATATACTGAAACAGTATTGAACAAACTCTGATGAGTGTAATCGGTCGTCACTCAAATAAAAATGATACTCCCTCAGAACTTTTCTATCATCCTCAGTGCTATTATTTGCATGTCTATAAACAATATGGACAAACATAGCTCTACTTGCACTGAATTATAATACTGTGATTGAATTTCCTCTTGCGGAGCTAGAGTATAATTTTCTGCAAAATCAACCACTGAAAGTATAGTACCAATTGGAAATGTATTTCTACATGCGCGAAATTGGCCATCAAGCCATCGAGCATGTTGAGAGTGCATGATATATTTTGGTACTATCTTATTCTGAAATTCACTCATGAATGCATGCACACTAACTTTTTCTATAACTAAATCACAACGCTTTCCTATTTTTCCATCTTTTAAAGAATAGTGAACATTCTTAAATATTTTAACTTCTACTAATTGTTGTCCAAAATCATTATCAACACTTTCATGCATACAAATTCCTAAGAATGAAAGGTTTCCACAATCAATGCATTGTCTAGAAATACAAGAACTTAAATAAAACAATTTACCATTAGATCTTTCACAAAACAAACTTGAAATAAATTCCCTTATTGCTTCAGGTGGCATATTAATACCGCATTCCTGTATAATCATGTTCGTATGCAAGGTACAACATATATATCGAAAAACATCATAAAAATAATGAAATTGAACATGTGTTTTACAATAACAAGATATTCATTGCTTATTAATTTTTACATACCACGGTTTACATTTTTCTAAGGACCTTTAACTTATTTTAATATTACTGGATAACACTAAATCACCACAAAATTTTCTATAAAATTCATTTTGTGTTGTATCTAATAAGTGTTTTGGGTGAGGATCGCGAACTTGGGACCCCACCCTTAATTTTAAAACATCTCTAGCATTAGATGAAACCCTACTATTTTCATGCCAATATTTTTCAATCAAATAATTAATTTCAACATTCAATTTCATATCAGACCTTGGGAGTCAACCACTGAAACTCCAACATTGGTTGATAGATCATTTTCTATAATTATTCTTCTTTTTTCCACTCTTAGCAATGTTTTAGGATGTATTTTTAAAACTTCACTAATATTTCTTACCATTATTTTATTCAAAGTTTCTTTGTTAACTATAGTAGTTGTTATAGCTCTTCTTGCTGCATTTTTATCTTTAGATCGACCATTTTTTCCAATCGATTGAATGGCACTAGCAACAGTACACATAGCATGTTTCAATGATTGATATTTTCTTTTTGGTTTAACAAAAAAGCCTAACCTTTTCATTATTTTCCTCATTTTTTGAATTTTCATCAATTGCATCATTAGTTGAAATTGAATTGTAAGTTTTTTACGATAAAAGAATTTGTTGTATATTTTATTTGCATGTGTTCTTATCTGCCTCCAAGAAATTTGACTAGGAAGATTATCAAAAACACCACTTTCAATTTTTAAAAAAGTATTTTCATTAAATTCAACATTACATTCTAGATTTTCATCTTCATCTTCATTTTCATCTTCAATTTCATTTTCATTTTCAACTTCAAAATGATTTACATTTTCATCTTCATTTTCATCAGCAAAACGGTTTTAATTTTCATTTACAACAACAAAACGGTTTTCATTTTCATTTACATCAACAAAATGGTTTTTGTTTTCATTTTCAATAACAAGATTATTCTCAATTTCATTTTCAACAAAAGGATCATTCTCACTATCATTTTCAACAAATTCTATAAAAGTTTAATCTCTCTGAATATTATCAATGTCAACATCCTTAAGTCCAGCATCTAAAATTTCTACATACGAATTTACAAATTCACTAACATGTGGATTTGAAGATGTACCTGGATTTGTGCATATTGAAACATTATCCATAGCATTGAAAGAGGGATTTGAAGACATAGTAGGACTTGATTGTATAATCATATTCTTCTCCAAATTGACTTCTTGCAAATTCGCTTCATCTACAACCATGGTCTCCTCTATGTTTGCATCTTCAATAGCTGTTGAATTGGATGCTCCCCCATCATTCATTGATTTAATTCTCATTCTTACTTCTCTTTGTCTTTGTCTCTCCTTTTCTTTGTTTGCTTCAATTTCTTCAGGAGTCAATGTCTTCCTCCTCTTATTACGAAATTTATTTCCCATGATTATAAAATTCTCAAACACAAATGAATGTAAATAGTGAAATTCTTCAAAAAATCCGATTCAAATTGGAAGTTGAAGATCTAAAAGGACTAAATTCTTCCTCTTGTGTTCCTCAAAACAAGTAGAAAACTAGCACAATTCTACTTTAAAACTAATTTCTTCATGCCTCCTTTGACAAATTTTATCAAAAAAGCAAGTCACCACCTGTAAAAAAAGTGCTCAATGAAAAAAATAGCGCAATTTTACTCTTTGTCCATACATGTGAAGTTGCAGACTTCACAATAAAAATTGACAGTATTTAAAAAAACACAATTGACAGAGAAACGGGATCCCGATTACAAACCGAGATCCCTTATTTAAAGATACGGGATCCCGTTTTAAACTCGGGATCTTGTTTCTCATAATTAAATCCAGTGACCATTGACAGCAGAACTGGATTTCATTCCGCTGTCAACAGTCACCTAATTTAATTATGAGAAACGGGATCCCGAGTTTAAAACGGGTTCCCGTATCTTTAAATACGGGATCCCGATTCCCATTTTTTTTAATTTGAATTTTTTTTGGCCTTGTGGTCGGGTTTTTGCTTTGGATTTTGGTTCGGGAAAAGTGTTGGGAGTCCGAACCTAATCCTTCAAGCTGGTTTGACCTGCAACTTGAAGGTTCTAACAATGTTAGGGAAAAAATGAGTTTGGACATATGGCTGACAACTTTTTTTGCAAAATTTTTTAACGAAATTAAAACCCATTTTAGATGAGACAATGCAAATTTCAAATATGTAATTATTTTTACAATTGGATTATTTTTTCTATTTTTCAATTAATTTATGATGAAATTGGTCCATCAACTTTAAATATCAATTTTTTTTTACTATTTTAATAACTTTTGATCAACATAAAATTTTGACGAACGGATTGCACAAGGGCAAACTTCAGACAATTCTTTTCAATTTTTTTAAAAAATAAAAATGCAAAAAATGATGACTTTAGGTCATCTTATGCATGTCGTACACAACGATTTTTCTAAAAGTCAAATATGCCTGATAAAAAATTAAGAAAAAAAAATATATCTGGGGCACGCTTCAGTGAGTCACAAGTCTTTTCCCAAAAGGATTTAGAAAAATATGATAATTTAAGTCAAAATATCAATGTCGTACATGTGCATGGTATGGTAAAAAAAATTACTTTTTAATAGTGGTTTTTACAAAAGCCTATTGAAACTCAATTTGTACAATGTGGGTATTGAAATAAATTAAATATTTGGAAACTAGACTCTGAGTACTACATTTTATGATTAGTGACTTGTTTGAAGATTTCATCTCTAAGTGCTTCAAATTTTAAGGTCAAATGTGTCAAACTCTGAAAATCAGAGAAAACACTTCCACTTTTTGGCCAAAAAGTGGACTCAACTTCTTGCTAGCACCCATGAGTCCCAGTCAACATTAAGTTCAGAATTTCTAGCATTTCAGACCTCCTTCCAATCATTTCTAGATTTTCAGGTGCACACATTTCATCTTGCAACTTTTTGTTTTGTTTTATTTGCATTTCTAGGTTATTACATGAAATATTGTATTAAATTAGCGTTTAGCATTACATCTTGTATTTCATTTTTCTTTCCAAGCCCTTGCTTGGTGGTGAACCCCTCATTAGTTTACAATCAACCCCAAGGACAACCCTATTGTAAGATCTCTTTCTCCTTTGCATTGAAATCTCTAGGGTTATCCTAGAATGAAATTTGAAAGTGGGTGTGCTCTATGTTCTAAAACATATGAAAGAATCCTAACCCATTTTATTTCATTTCATTTTGGTGAAACACCTATTTCTATTATTTCATTCACATTAACAAATTCCTCTTAATTTTTTTCATGTTTAAATTAACCATCAATGCCTTCATTAGTGATTCTTATAGTCTATGCAACATCTGCTATCCTCACTCTCTACCAACTGCAACCTCTATTTCATACCTTTTGATGAGTTTTCTATTATCCACTGTCATACTTCACATTATCATGCCTCATTTGTTTGTTTTCCTCCAACTATGATGCACTTCCTACCTTCATTTTTATTTGGCCTATAATTTCTATGCATTGTCCTAATGCTTCTCTTTGAGACCTTTTCTCACTAATTCAGATAGTGTTTCCTGCCATTATTCAATCAGTTCAGCTACAACAGTAGGTTTAGGTTTTGGTAAACCTTTGCTTATGCCCATTTTACTTTTTCATGAGGCTGCACATCTTAAGTATCTATAGGACTATTATTTATCTCCTTGAAATCTTCAATATCATTGCTATAAGAATATTGACTGCCTTTTAAATTTCGCTCTCATAGTCATAAAGACTATTGTCCTTTTATCTTGTAAGGACTATCAATGTTATGATTTTTCAAGTCTAATGAATTTTGTCACCTATTTCACTTTCTCTCTCACTGTCAAAGATTGTGATGACTGTCATCTCTCATGCCACCATCTATGATAGTCTATGTCATGATTGGTGCACTTCCATTATGATTTAGTCATTTTCACATGCCATATGGGACTGACATGGAGTACATGAGTAGATGACTACTAATCTCTATTATCTCCTTAAACTACCTTTGTATTTTGTGACTTATAACCTTGTTGTCCACTCATATTGGTAGCTGCTTGAGACTGTATTGGTGGGATGCCACTTAAAATATACCCCATAGGGATTGCATTATTGTTATCAGGAAACCATTATAAAAATTAGTGGACAATGTTCATAGTCATAGCTTCACACATATATAACTTTGTGACTTTACGAATAGATGGTGTGCT